>PQXK01000245.1:0-56289 GCA_004786245.1 Botrytis hyacinthi | reverse complement strand
TATTTTTATAATATTTTTTTAATATTATTTCTAAATTAAATTGAATAATTGAATAAAAGAAAGTAAAGAATATTTAGAATAAGAATCTCTTTTCTATAAAGCAAAACTCTACTCTAGATAATGCTTGCGAGAAATGCTTGTAATATATCAATAAAGTACTTATTTGATTTTATTAAAGAAAACAGATTTTCTATATAATGCCTTAGATCTTTTATATAGAAAAAACAATACTTGCAGGATATTAGTAATACTCTTATTTTATAAATCCTATTAACAAAATAGAATCTCTTTATAATACCTTAAAAATCTTTTATATAGAAAAAAGCTTAACTATTTATTTCATAAATAATTAAATTCATTAATTAAAGCTAATTACAAATAATTGATATTATATCAAATAATTTATATATAATTAAAAACAAAACAACATTTTACTAGAATTATTTACCTTATAGTAAGCGCAAATAGACTATTTCCAGGATTTCAGATCTTTTAAATATTTTTCGGATCTTCCGAATTTTCAGGATTTCTCTTAGGGTTTGAGGACTCAATAGGAAGCTGGTGGAGCTCTATATTCTCAGTCATTTCCTAGGATTTCAGGCCTTTCAGGCATTTTCCGGACATTCCGGATTTTCGTTATTTTCAGGATTTCCCTTAGGTTTTGAGGACTCAGCGGGAGGCTAATAAGGCTCCGCATTTTTCAATTATTTCAGGAATTTCAGGAATTTCTAGATTCTTTACTATTAGGTTTCTGAATTTTTGAATGTTATATGCTAGCGAAATGCTATCGAATTCTAATTTTATAGGTTTTATATGCTTTCGGGATGAATAGCTTTTGAGGTCGAAAGTCGAAAAGAGAGAGGCAAAACCCTATCGAATACGAATCACCCCTCCGCCAAAAGCGAATCGATTTCTTTTTCGAATTTTTCGAATTTTCAAAGTTTTCAGAATTTTCAGGTTTTCAGATTTTGAAAGTATTAGTTTAGCTAGCTTATAGAGTTCTATCATTTTCAGGATTTTAGGATTTTCTTAGAATTTCGAATACTATATACTAATGAATTACTATTGAATTCCAATCTTATAGATTTTATATACTTTTAAAGAATGAATAGTTTTCGAGATCGAAAACTGAAAAGGAGAAGACAAAATCCTATCGAATATAAATTATTACTTCGTTAAAAGCAAATCAATTTCTTTTGTATTTTCGAATTTTTCGAATTTTTTAAGGTTTTCAAGCTTTGAATTATAGATTGAATTAGTTCTTAATACTATTTTAATTAATGTTACTAATATAATCAACATTATTATTATTATAGTATAATTTGATTAATATCAATCTAAGTTTTATAGAATTATAAGATAATTTAATAATACAGATCTTACTCTTTATAATAATTAATATAGATAGCTCTTTTTATTCTCCTAATAATATATTACTTCTCTCTTTCCAGATCAAAACTTTACTATTAGGAGCAAGGCAAACCAAGCGTTTCTAGATAAGATAGATTGATATAGTATTGGAGAGGTTTAGCAAGAATGTATCATATAAAGCTTCTACTTTTCAATCTGCTAAGGAATGTATTGCAATTGATATGTCATAGATACAGCTTTAAGGTTGTACATCACGCCGCTGAAAACAAAAGAATGCATTTGGGATAGGGCGAGCAAATCAAAAAGTTCTCGTAATGCTTCAAACGTTCAGAATGCTGTTGTCAGTGGGCAGCTTGAGAGCCCCATTTCTGCTCCAGCTCAAGCAATGACTTCACTGAGCCAACAATGGATTCTTCCAAATTTTTGAAGTTCCAATCTTGGCCTTTGGCTTGTCGAATTATTTTCAAACTCCTGGCGTTGTTTAGTTGGGTGGGGCGCAGGCCTTTTGGAAAAACTTCCTTTTCGTCACCGCCTTTCGGTAACCTTCCTTCAAGTTCCGGGAAATTCTTCCGAATAACATTCACAACCAACTGGGGTGAGAGAGGACCCGAGGAGATAATGTGACGTTTGTTAGCCATACGAGGGGAGGTCAGTGCGATGATGTGTAAAAGAGCCACATCGCGAACATCAACCTTTGCGTTCATTAGTTTGACGAACAGCAAGAGGAAGCAGCATGTATAGCCGAGGAGGAAAGAACTTACAAAATCCCAAAAGCCAAACATGGCATCGCCAACTGTCTCATGGGTGCCGTTAATGAAAGCATAGCAAGCGAATTCGTTGGTTTCGTTAACATTTTTCGGACTGGGGACAGGCTGGAGTACAGGGCCCAGGACTACATCAGGATTGATCACAACAAGTTCAAAAGCCGGCTTCTTTTCTTTCACGAAGCACCACTGCCATTATCGTGTTAGCAACATTAAAGAAGGATCACCGAGTCAGTGTGAAGATGCGTGTTCTAGCCTGGAGGTGGGAAGGGGGCTTGCTTACGGCCGCTAGTTCGGCATTTTTTTTGCCAACATTGTATCCGATGAGAGGACTTTGAGATGATACTGCATCATGCTCAGTCGCCTGAAAGTGAGATTAGCCGCGATGCTATATTGTGAGAGCAGAAAATCTGACAGGGTTCCAATCATCTTCGGTATAAGGTTTCCCTTCAGGAGCATTCAAGTCTTCGAATGAATCAAGAATTGACACAGCACTGCCGAGTAAAACAAAACGCTTCACCTGCTTGCCTCCTAGCTCGTGAGTAGCTTTGAGAATTTCGGTAGTGCTTTCGTGAATGTTAGAGATTGGCCATCAGAGTGTGCAGACTTGTATAATTACCCATGAACAGCTGGGTCTATTAGGTCTTTCTTCACGTCCGTGACAGCAAATGTTACTGGAGACGCGGTATGAACGATGTAATCAAAGCCGCCTTTTTGAGCTTCATCTTTGAAAACATGGTCAAAAGCTCCAGGTGTTGTGATTTCAGGCACAAATGCAAACTCGACCTTTCCCACCCATTCTGGATGAAGTTCGAGGATTTGATTGGCTTTCGTAGGGGATCGGACACTGGCAACAGGTTTGTACCCGCTCTGCGAAGTCCGTTAGATAGCCTTGGAATTACATGACAACAAATGGAAGCATACCTCAATCAGAAGGGAAAGGATATGAGAAGCTATGAAGCCACTGCCCCCAGTCAAGAAGACGGATTTTCCTTCAGTAGACATAATGTGTCTTGTAGTTCGTTCGATTTGATGTTTATAAGTTTGAGAACTGAAATGGAGGGATGAGGACAATATATACTTTAATCATGCAGAGCTGATAGCCCTGACCTTTCCTAAGTTTAATGCTGCTTTGTCACAAAATTGAGCATTGGGATGTTTACTAATCGCATTTTGCAGAAATGTTCATCCCCAGGAATGTTGATGTAAGCTTTGCACATAGAGAGGCTTTGTCACCTGCCCAATGACCAATACCCCAGCTTGGTAGCATCGACCACCTGAAAACGACAGATAAATTCTGGAACCGGAATTTGATTACACAGTATTCTTGCATGCAGTTGTTCACATATCGCCAGCAAATCAAATCGCCGAAAGGGTCAATCATAACGATTGAGGCGTCATAATAATACATGGATGACAATACATCAAAATACCAAGGACGCAAATGGCAAGGAGTCATGGAGCACTCAATCTTTCGCCAATAAGAACTTTGAAAATTCCAGAATGTCTCGAGAATTGATGGCTTATCATCGAAGCCGAAGTTATGTACGCCTCAAAGCTTGTGAAATAACTCCTCACGCCGATGGTTTATTCCCGAGGCAGTTAACGGAAAATGCATCACGTAGTTACCTTCCATCTCGCCTTGCACTAGTAGCCTCTGGTTGATTGATTTGGTAGAGCACATATTGTAGAGGTTGAATTGCTTTCAAACATCGAAATCCCTTCTGACGTTGAAACATGTTTAAACATTGAAATACGCTCAAACATCAGATACATTCCAATATGATCTTCTTTAAACGAAAGCTCTGTAAATCTAGGGTAAAATCATAGGTGTTGTGATGGAAACCAAAGCTTGATACCGATTGCCATGTTCAATCGACTCATGCATCTCCTCTTTCACAGCAGGAATGTATTGTATCGCGAGGTGAAAGAGAGCCATTTGTTATTTCAACCCCTTCTGTTATTATCTCATATATCTTGATTGAATTACAAAAACATCCCTTGAATTTTCATCTATCTTGCCACGAACACTTGTTCGAAGGGCTCGCCGTTGACGTTTTGCTTGACTTCCTGCCCATTTACAAATCAACAAACGATGGGATGAGTGAGGTCTCTGTCGTTTTCAAGTCGGTCTTTATGAGTTTCACTAGAAACAACACAACAGGCCGACATGATGGAACATCTTGGACAAAAAAGAAATCAATTTGCATTTGCGATATTGACTTCACCCACGTCGCAAGAAGATGAAGATCTGGATTCGAAGATGTGGTTCTATGCATTGAACTACTCCATAGAAATAAATAACACTAAAACAGAAAAGGCAAAGTAAGGAGCAATCTGTAGGTACTCAGGGACTTGAACCATGGGAACGATGGATCTTATGGAGTTTTCTAGATTGAATCCACATCATCGTCTGCACGAAATAATATATCTTCAATGAGATCCTCTCGAGATCCTTTAATCCTTCGATATCATTGCCTAAGTTTCACATTGCCGCGACTTTGAATCCTTGACCGCCGTTCTCACCTCGCACGGAAACTTCCAACACTCAACCCCCGCTTTCCCTTTGCCCCACCAATTCCAACACTCAAACATCCGACTCCATCTATTCAATTCATGCCACGAGTTTCATAGAAAGAGTTCCCCTTAAAGCTCTCCCATATTTGTTCTTCTCCTGAAAGCTCTCATTCATAATCTTTCTCAATTTCTGAACAACATCTTCGATTTTCATCTCAATACCCGTCCTTTCCAATCAATCAAATTAAACAAGCTCATTCAAAATGGCAACCGTTAAGACTATTCTCCCTGGACAAACCTTCATCGATACTCTCGATAAATCATTCGTCGATGTCCCCGTCAACAAGGAGAAGGACAATGCAATTGCAACCAAAGAGTTTCTTCAAGCTGCCGAATCCCTCACCACTCTTTTCGGTATGGGACCCTTCCTGTCTCTCCTCGAGAAGTAACGAGTTAATGAATTGTAGATGTTATGGGATCTGTAGCATTTAACCCAGTCAAGAACGATATGGCTGGTAACATCAAGGTACGGTTGGCTCCTGCCGCTCGAATACAAATGTGCTAACAATTTGGCAGAAAATCCGCGAGAGACAACTTGCTGCACCAGCAGAGTCAGAGACTCTTCAAGAATTGGTCGTCAATGAGCTCAAGACCAAGAAGCACACCGCCACTGAAGGCTTAGTTTGGTTGGTTCGGTATGTCATTTTCATACAATTCTATATATTGTTCTTGCTATCATTATCTGCCGACGTGATGGCATACATTGGCACAATACTCCTAACCCCTCTATCCATTCCTGCAAACTTAGAAATTCAAAGCTAACGGCCCGTCCTCCCACAGTGGTCTAGACTTCACCTGCATTGCTCTCTCACAAAACCTTGCCGCCCCCGCGGACGAACTCTCCGTATCCTTCCGTGCTGCCTACGGCGAGACACTAAAACCCCACCACTCCTTCATGGTGAAGCCCATATTCAGCGCCGCCATGTCCGCCTGCCCATACCGAAAAGATTTTTACGTTAAGCTTGGAGATGATAACTCCAAGGTTGAGGGTGCTTTGAGAGTGTGGCTGAGTGCATTGGAGAACCTGATCGCCATCTTGAAGGGATTTTTGGACAGAAAGGAGGCTAAGTGGTAGGTTTGAGGAAGACACGAGAGATAGGAAGGCCGTCAATTCTGGCACGAGTGAGCGAGCAAGCGATTAATGTTGAACGACTTGATATGATGAAGCATTATGTTTTGGGAGAATAGCAAATCAACAGGAGCAGAGAATATGAACTACGGATGCATGATGACAAAAAAGTAAAAATGTAACTTAGCAAGCTTTAATTTCCTAAGTGAATGCTAATCGGCATTGACTTTACTAATCCCTAATGCTGTTGCCAACACATGCCATTTCCTCATTATTGTCTATAAGCCTGCCACATTCTCAAATGACCTGGAAGTCCTATCGACCCTTTACCTGTCCTATTTGCATACTTCTGAGTTTCGTCGCCATTCCAAACTTCCAAGGTGATGGCCAATTTTTTTGAACACTGGTCCAGTGTCCTGCCACTATGTTGATGTTCCTTATCATCAAATAGCATTTGAGGAATATCGTGGTGCAAGACACTTGGTCGGTCCGAAAAACTACCAAGCACTGTAGGTTCGTTACTCTCTGTCATAGGATCGAGATATTTTGCAGAAGCAAAAGCTTGACCATTAAGCTTAATCCATCAACCCTCCTATCTCCCTCTTCTGAGTATTCTTCTGCGTGCAGCTCTCAGCAATTGTATAGCTCCTACATAGGAGTAAACGAAGTCTTGTTTCAGACCCACGTAGAACCTATCTCTCTTAACCTTGCACATCGTTAATTCCGGCCTCCTATTATCCTCCCCTTGTTCTTCTTGAAAGTCATCCTCATCATCGTCCACCTCAGTGACGGTAACGCTCGCCGCTAGGTTTGTTGTCGAACTCGCTCCAGTATTGCTGTCAATGCCGAAATCCTTTTCAAAATATACGCCAATCTCATCACTTCCTTCCACGTCATCTAAACCTACAGTAATCAGCTCCGTCGCATGTCCTGGCCTTAGACTCGCCCTTAATCTTCTTCTAGCACTATTTCTACTGTCAACCGCAATACTCAAATTCTCTAAATCTGGGAATAATTCTCGGATCCTATGTTGTGGTGTTGGTAGGTCGCTCGCAACCACTGCCACAAATCGCATGTGTAAGCTATCCAATGCTACATTCTTCCATTTTTTCATCGGTGCAATCGATTTTGGTGTTTCATCAAGTAAAAACCACCTCACGTCGAGAAATATCGATGCCACACAATTTAGGAATAGGGTATCAATGGCAGGATTGAAGTAGAACGGTGTAATTCCAGCCACAGCCTCGCGGGGCTCTGTCACTGGCGGTGGATCGTATGCCATTAGACAGTAATGTTTTAAAGCTACTTCTCTTGACTCATGACTTGCATGCAAAAGCGTTGGAATTCGTCGCCTGTTTGATCGAAGTTTGGTTTTGAAGTTATAAGGTGAGCTGGTCGGACAGCTGGGGTATAATTCGTGAACAAGAGGATCGGGTAATGCATATTCCCAAACAATTAGTCGTAGTTCAGTGGGTAGGTCAGGGAAGTGGGTGAATCGTTGAGTAAATTTTGCTGTAATAATGCTAGATAATTGACTTAAGGCCCTCTTCTTCATTTTTGGAGGCGAGATGAAAGATATTGAGGGGTGGTTGGATGATGTATTGTCGCCATCGTCTGCTCTTGCTGAATGCGAAATGCTATTCTTGAATCTCGTGGTTATCGTGGTCGTCATGATTGTGGATTTAGGCCTGGTCTAGAAGCGTAGATCCAATATGAGCAGACGTTTGTAATACAGTCAAGAGTAGACTACAGGTATCGAATAATGATGTAATTCTAAGGCCGAAACCAATGCCTTGAGCGTCACCGTTTGAAGTGGTAATGTGATGGCGACTTTTCAAAGTATAAAGGACCGATGAATGGGTGGGTGTAGTGAATCAGAAGAAAAGTGATAAATGAATGAATATCAATCAATACTTCAATAACATTGATTGGTATTCGGGAGAATCGAGTAACAGAAAAACATCGCAAGACTAACAAGAAAACAAACGGTGAGATTGAATTAAAACGAGTACTGCGCATAGAAGTGAAAGAGATGCTTTTTCCAGAAATCTGCTATCATCGATAATGTTTTGGGGTGGTTTGGAGAAGAGAGGAGGAAGCGGGGGAAAGGCAAAATAAGTGCACGGCAAGCTAAGAGTATGGTAAGGTTACATGCACAAATACAGTACGTACTAGCTTATTAGCCTACTAAGTCACTACTGACTAATAATCCTAACGCTCAGCCTTGTTGTGTTTTTAAAATGTTTCAAATTAATAAAATTCATAATTTTCTTTGGCAATTCCTTCATTTATGCACTGCACCGAGTAGAACTACCAATTCAAACCTCTTCATCCCACTTCAACTCATAATTGAAGGACCAATTGAGCATATCCATATGTGTGTGCCTTGGTTGCCGAATCGAGCCCCCTCACAGGATCAACGTTTATAAAAAATTCCTTCTATCTAGATTGAGCAATTCTGTATTTGGCGTGTATCATTTGTATCTCGTCACAGTTATCGTGTAGCTCCCCGGATCGGCAAAGAGCGACCGGGAGATCCATTACCCCGACATCAAATGTCTTGTAACTTTCTTTTTATCATGCCACAGAAGCTCTCAAATAAAACACTGTCGTGACCTTTCAACCATCGAATAACAACTTTCGTTCCTGGAGATTCTTCTTCGTGGTCCTCAAATGAGATTTTAAACCCAAAAGCCATATTCTCAGGCAAACCTGGCGAGGTAACATTTGACTTCTCATCAATAGTCTCACTTAGATGCCGGCGTGACGCTCGAGACCAAACGGCTTTGTCGCAGAAGCCTGTACCAATGAACCTCGCTGACTCCCAGTTCCATAGCGTAATGAGTTTTGATAACATATCGTGTAACCTTGTAGCGATAACAGCTTTGTCGCGTTTGCTAACCTAGAGACCACTTAATACTCAAGATACTGTAAAGCATGACTATTGACAAACCAGACCTACCGTGATCGTTTGCTCTGCTGGAAATGGCAGTAGACTCTTCTGTAAGCTTTTACAACCACGAGATACTGCAATACTTGGTCTTCTATCATTAAAGCTCCACGCTACTGCCCACCTTCTTGTTCTGCTGCCCTGTATGAATTCTGTCACGGCATAGTTGTCGATTTGGTTCCTTTTCAGCTGCTCAATGACACTCGATAAACTTGAGAACTTTCCCAGCATTGAAGTATACCATTGAACTCCATTTCTTAATTGCAAGGATTCAACAATCATCCGTGAGACAAAAGATACTTCACCACCTTCGCAGACCATTTCTGTTTCGGAACCGGTGCAAGCTGTAAATGGAGGTCGTTGTTTAAGAGATGCTGAAGATACGAGGTCTTCCGCTGAAGTATAGAATGGTGGATTGCAAAGTGTAAAGTCTAAACTTGGAGTTATCAACAAAACTTCCTTTTAGTCCACGGGGATAACAATAAGTACCTGTGACAACCTATCTCATCAAGAGGTATCAAAGGACCTTTTGATTTGGTCTGGATGAGCTGAATCCGGGCTTGTAGTTCATTAATTTGGACATTAGTTCTAGCAAAGGCAATGCTCCTTTCATCGATATCTGAATATAATCAATGATTATTCTTGATTGAAAAACGCAGGGGACAGACCTGTTCCAGTAAATCTCCATGAAGCCCGTTGAGCACAACCCAAAAGCGGATATATACAACTTGCTCCAGTACCAATATCAAGCCCATGAACTTGTCGAGTAGGATTGTAAGAGTCGGTATAGACATCGCTTGATGTATCAATAAGTTCTTGCAACCAAAGTATGTAGTTCAACCTATTAGGTACCTTGATCCATTCAGCTTAAAGCAACAAATACCGTATACAATTGAATACAGTTGGAGCTTAGACTAAACTTACTGGTGGGCAGAGTCGGTCGTCTGGAAGTGTCAAGTTCAGACCAAAGTCCCGTTTCAATAGCGATTTTGTGAGCTGCTGGACCGATTTAGGATCGCTAAAATCCAATTGGCCATTTGACTTCAAACTGGGACATGTTCAGCAGGTGCAGAAGAAGTATCGAACAAATTGCAGTTACGAAAGTAAACTGAATAAATGATCTCTTATCGGTGAAGTTAACAACATAGAAAACATTCGCCTGGTTAAGAACCTACAGTTTACCAAAGTCTGGATCTTCATTTCCTAGAGCGACAAAGTCGACCTCCTCCTTGTAGATATTTGCAGCTGCCGACATCTTCAAACTTGATCAATGAAATCCAACGAACCTGGTACCTGGGTAATGACTATAGAGAAATCAGCGAGGCCGTGATTGTGATTTGATACCAGGGGTTTTCAAATAGCCAAACCTGGAGATATAATGAAGAGAGATGAATACTTGTGATGATTAATAAGCACAAAAAGGCGGGGCACAAGAGAGGGTTCAAGGAGGGGTAGCTTTTGGGAATAACTTCGCGTGGTTTACTAGGTAGGTAACATTAAAATTCTGGTATGATGAGCTATGATATTTCATAAATCTAGCTAACTAGTATCGAAAACCATTACTCCGGAAGTATCATTAATCGTAATTTCTCATAAATCATCACAAGTTCTTATCATCGCTAGACTTCTGCTTCTTTGTAGCAGGTCCTTCATCCTCGATTGGCTCCTTAGTTGGAACTTCTGGAAGCTCAACCTTGCTCGCTTCTGAACTATCCTTGGCTGAACCAGTGCCTTTTGCCAACACAGCTCCATTCTCAGCAGATTCAACTTCGTCGACTTCCTCCCAATCGTCGTCGGCGTTAGATTCGGTTGTCGGAAAGATACGTCTGTAAATTTAATATTAACCCTAAGAATTGTCACAAAACTGAAGGGACTTACGGAATCCATTCGTTGTAAGCGGCAACATCCTTAGGAACGAAGGTGCAAAAAATGATCTTCTCCATCTTCGAACCCTTCTTACTTTCAAGGAATCTTCTAACGGTCATAAGTGCGACGGGGGCAGCTTCATCACTGGGATAACCGTAAACTCCAGTGCTCAAGGCGCTGAACGCGATAGTCTTGCAACCATTCTCGACCGCTAAATCCAAACTTGTACTGTAGCATCCTTCGAGATTTTGTTCAGAGACTTCAGGCTTATAGCTATCATAGACCGGCCCAACAGCATGGATGACTTTCTTACAAGGAAGTTCATAGGCATCGGTGATCTTCGCTGATCCAGTCCTGCAACCGTTCAAAGTTCGACATTCTCTCAACAAATCGGGTCCAGCAGCGCGATGAATAGCTCCGTCGACACCTCCTCCACCCAGCAAAGAGTTGTTGGCGGCATTAACGATTGCGTCGACTTCGAGATGGGTGATATCACCACGAATCAAGCCGATGCGATCATTGAAGAATTGATTTGGAGTTGGAGGTAATTCGTCTGCATCAGTTGTTTTGTAGGGGGCCAACTTCTTCAAGTGATAGAGAAGTGATACAGTCGGTATCTCGGTAGCTGATATAATAGACATGATTGTTTTGCTCCTAATCATCTACAAGATGTTGTAGAAGATCTAAGTTTTGGGTTGGAGAAAAAAAGTCCGTTTAAAAGGAAGAAAGAGAGTAATAAGAGAGTAATGCGGTTAATGAACTCAAGGCTACAGTACAATTAAATATTACATCGTGAATATACCTATATACTAGGTAGGTCTAGTAGATACTACGTAACACAAGGCTACAGCTGCCTACCTTACCTACCCGAGCTACCTACAGCTATTAGACTTTTGAGTGTGCACGGACTCCCGTATCGTGCTCCAGCCGCTTGCAGCTAAGCAGCTGAGCCACTAAGCCACTCTCGTCTCGCTGTCCGTATCCCTGTAAAGATATCGGGATGTCGGCGCTTTCAGCCCTCTGCCACAAAACGATTTTGACTCATTGTTGAACCCCTCCATATCAGCTTAACCAACAAAACAATCAGTGGAATATCCTAACCACCTCTGAAGCTCCTGGACCTTGAGAAATTCTCAAAGTAACGAGAGCATTAAACTATACCAGAATCTAAACGGTTTGATCTTATCGTTCAATATGGCGGACGCAATTACCGAAGGAACGGCCAAGCTCCAGCTTGATGAGGAGACAGGTGAGATGATCTCGAAGGCCGAACTGAAGAAAAGATTGGCAAAACGCGCGAAGAAAGCAGCACAAGCAAAAGCTAAATCAGCAGCACCACCTAAGGAAGCTTCTGCAACCAAACCTAAGAAGCCAGAAGAGACAAAAGCAGCAGAGCCATCAAATGTATTCGCCCAAGGATTTCTCTCAGAAGTGTACAAGGAGCGTCCTGTCAAACCAGTCTTTACTCGATTTCCACCTGAACCTAATGGATACTTGCATATCGGTCATGCAAAAGCTATTGCCGTCAATTTCGGATTTGCTAAGTATCACGGTGGCCAGTGTTATCTGAGATTTGATGACACCAATCCCGAAGCAGAGGAAGAGAAATATTTCACAGCGATAAAGGAAATGGTTTCATGGTTGGGATTCACACCTTACAAGATTACACATTCTAGCGATAATTTCGATAAACTTTACGAGAAAGCAGAGGAACTTATCAATTTAGGGGGAGCTTATGTTTGCCATTGCGGTGGTAAGAACTACTTTGCGTATGCTTTCGACACTGGCAAATACTAATGGATTTAATTTAGACGCTGAAATCAAAGCTCAGAGAGGAGGCGAGGCACGGGGTCCGAGATTTAGATGCGAGCATGCGAACCAATCGATCGAAGAAAATTTGAGAAAGTTTAGAGCCATGCGCGATGGCGAATACAAACCTAGAGAGGCATTCTTGCGCATGAAGCAGAACATTGAAGACGGAAACCCTCAAATGTGGGACTTGGCAGCATACCGAGTCTTGGATGCTAAACATCATCTAACAGGAGATAAATGGAAGATTTATCCAACCTACGACTTCACTCATTGTCTTTGCGATAGTTTTGAGAACATCACACACTCGCTTTGCACAACTGAGTTCATTCTATCAAGAGTATCCTACGAATGGTTGAATAGTACACTGAAAGTATACGAACCCATGCAGAGAGAATATGGTCGCTTAAGTATTACGGGCACTGTGCTTTCCAAGCGAAAGCTCAAGAAACTTGTGGATGATAACTATGTCAGAGGATGGGATGATCCAAGACTATATACATTGATTGGAATCAAAAGACGCGGTGTTCCTCCTGGAGCCATCCTTGAGTTCATTAATGAACTAGGAGTAACCACTGCTCCTACCAACATTCAACTCGCTCGTTTCGATCAGACTGTTCGTAAATACTTGGAGCTCACAGTCCCCAGGCTTATGTTGGTTCTTGATCCTGTACCTGTTGTCATCGAGGATGCTGAAGAGCTGGAACTCGACATCCCATTTTCACCCAAAGTACCTGCAATGGGCAGCCACAAGGTCAATTTGACTAAAACTGTTTACATTGAGAGAGGTGATTTCAGAGAAGTTGATAGCAAAGATTACTTCCGTCTCGCTCCTGGAAAATCCGTCGGTCTATTACATATTCCATATCCAGTCAAGGCAGTCTCATTCTCTAAAGATGGAGACAAAGTCACAGAAATTCGAGCGGTTTATGATAAGGAGGGCAAGAAGCCAAAGACTTATATTCATTGGGTTGCAGAAGGTTCAAAGAATGTCGAAGTTAGAATATTCAACAGTCTCTTCAAGAGCGAAAAGCCAGATGATGCCGAAGGTGGCTTCTTGAATGACATCAACCCTGATAGTGAGGAAGTATGGCCTAATGCTGTTATTGAGTCTGGATTCGATGAGGTACGAAAAAGAGCTCCATGGCCAGAAGCTGCTGGAGAATCGGAGCTCGGAAAGGGAGGTCCCGAATCTGTCAGATTCCAGGCCATGCGTGTAGCATATATGGTGAGTCATTTCCTCGATCTTTGTACTTTGAAACTTTTCTAATTATCTCTAGGCAATGGACTCGGATTCAACGGATGATAAGATTATATTGAATCGTATTGTAAGTTTGAAGGAGGATGCTGGAAAGTAGGGAATTAGGGGGCCATTCCGCGAGGAGACGAAAGAGCTTATCAATTGAGAAGTTCATGGTATACCACAAGTGACAGATTTGTTACAGAGAAAATTACGTGTTATTAAGAATATACTAGCATCGAGCGACGGATCATGCGCAACAATTGAAGGGATTGCCGAGTGAAAAGCGAATCATGAAGAATCCAAGAGATTCACTTCAACATCCCTTCATCTCAGATGTGATCAGTCTTCTCCAGCCAAAAAGTTTTGTTGCACATTTGAAAAACAGAAAGATCGAGAGATAATTGATTGACTGATTGATTGTTCATGAATTCGAAAGACTTGCAACATTTGCGACAGTACACTTCACCATCACTACTATATCTTCGCCCACCATGCTTGTTTGCGTTGATTCTGATAGGAGATGAGAGAATGCTTCGGTCACTTAATAATTCTTTTCAAACACGGTATATAACAAGTATGTACTGTACAATGGAAAAAGCTATGTGCGATGTGGCTTGGAAATAGCAAGAAATTCAAAAGTACTTGCTAAGAAAACATCCATAGATCCCGTTACTTCTTTCCCACCATCATGGTGCTACCCCACATTAAAACATAAATGTTTTCATATATGTTCTATCATTATAGATTCATAGTTCCCTTACACACCGTCCTCTGTGGTTCAGGGTGCCTCTCTCGCAAAAGTTGCCTCCTTCATAAAAGGGCTTCTCTTTCTAATCTCCTCCCCCTTGACCAATAACAAGACCGGAGCTAGACTTAACACTAATGCTACGAATCCTAGTAAAGAGCTTGCCCATTGGAACCCTAAGTTTGTGTAGAGTGATGGACTTGCTAGTGGCAAGAAGGCCCCGAACGTGTTTCTTCCCAATGATGCTGCCGAGAGCGCTGATGCGTTGTATTTTTCGTAGGAATCGGTCAGATAGTTTACCACAGCTAGGTAGATGGAATATATTCCAAAGCCAACACAACCGATACCGAGCGTGGGGACAATCCAGGGAAGAGAAGGATAGGAAGACCAACCGTACCAGAAGAGACCCGCCGTAAACAAAAGAGAACCGGGAATGGAAGAATAGAGACGGGCTTCTGGGATTGGTGTTCCTGTCTTGGAACGTTTTGCGGATTGCAGATATAGGTGGTCTTGAATCGGATTTACGAAAGTGGCGATAATGGCACCAACGCTAAGAGAGAGTTGAATGAGGGAGGTCTGAAAGGTGTTATAGTTGTAATTTGTGGAGAAGGTTTGAGTGACGGAGGATTGGAAGAGGAATAGCAGACCCCACGCGAACGATACCCAAAGAGTTTGCGAAAATACGACCCATTCTGTGCAAAGCATCTTGATTGGACGCTTGAAGGAGACCTTAAGTCGAGTAGCTACAGATGGCATATCAATCTCAGCTTCCGCATAGCGTGGCTCTTCGTCTGGATTATTTTTGCGCCATTTCTTAGCTTCTCTGGCTAGAATTATGTCCCCTCGAGTTTCCACCAAGAGAAACCAGAAAACGGGTAGAAGTCCACCGGTGATTATGAGCAGAACCCAGTATATCCATCGAAAAGAGAGATATGTGGAAGTGATAGCACCGCCAACAAAGGGACCGAGCGCAATCCCGATGACGCTCGTCGTTCCAAATAAGGATAGTGGCAAGCTTCGTTGTTGGGGACCCTTCCAGACGTCTGAAATAGTACCACCAACAATATTGATAGCTACTGAAGAAGCTCCTCCCCCAAAAAATCGACACACGACCATAGTTTCGAAGTTCTGTGCTACTCCACATGGTATCAAAAAGATTAGGAAAATGATATATGCACCAAAGTATCCAGGCATACGACCTGAAGTTTCCGTCAACGGTACAAATAATAAGGGAAATATTGCAGCCCCAATATTCCAGGAAGTTGTAGCGAAGAATAAGTAGGGAAAGCCGGAGTTGCTGACGATGAATAGAGCACTCATCTCATCGTTTCCCGCACCGTATGCACCCGCTGGGAGGCCGAAAAGAATGGACCTGCACAGAGCCTGTTAGAGGAAGCATCAACTGTTCAATATTTACTTACACAATAAGGACTGCTACAGTTAGCCTCCATTTGAGTAATTTAGACCAATTGAATCTGTCTTGTTCAGTATTTTTCTTTGCAGTGCATTTGGAGGAGGGAGGCTCATTTACGGATTTTTTGGATCATTCTCGCCGTCCCAATCATAAAGCAAAGTCCCATCTGTATTTCGTTCCTCCTGACGACTTTTTTCAATAGTTAACCTAGTGCTGCCGTCTGTATCTTGTTGTCAACATAAGAAGTACGAGAAAGTCTGAGGAACCCACTACTTCTCCCGTCCTCATAAGGTGTACCTGCGTGGCCGTTGGTACCAGTTTGAGTATCAGCCATTGCGTTCGTAGGGGTCGAAATCTTAGTGGATTTTCATTCAGTTCTTCTTGGTAGTTATAGGAAGTGTTTGAAGTTTTTCAAACTTCAATTGATATGTCATTCAATGCATAAGTCATTGCGAACCGATGGGTATGGGAAATTTCTTATATTTATCACATCGAAGATCTGAAGCTTCGGATACCAGTATTATGCCTCTCTTTGCCAATATCTTAATCGCACTTTCTTACGTGCTATACGTAGGACTATAGCCAATCTGATTCTCCATGATGTTCAACGGCAGTTAAAATTTTATACGATGACAGCTACCCCGCTTTGCTCAGCTCTTTTACCAAGCTGTGATGTCATTTTAGAGTTTGAGGAAATCACGAATCGGGTTAAGATCGGAACCCCCCTTTCCTCTTCTAGCAGAGTAGCTTGATCGAACACGAATATAGTTACAAACATCCCAGATTGACATCAAGGTGTGTTCCCGCACCGGGCCAATCCGAGATTCATCAATTGATCGCAAAATGGGAAGAGCTCAGCTCATCTGAAATTCCCCTGAATCTGTTCTCATTCACTTTTAATAAGCGAAAACATCAAAGAAACCAGAGATATCGGTGAACACTCGAGTACATTATTTCGGCAAATGTATTTAGAAAGTGCTAAAGCTCCTTTCAATCATGCTATTTTTATATTATTGGTTGATATCACTACCGTATTCTTTTGAAAAATTCGAGGAAGGCTAGTAAGGGTTCAAAATTTAAGCTCATCGTGGGTTAGGGTTGTGGAAAGCACCAGAGGCAATTGATTCGCTAATTTGATGGATTATTCATCAAATGCCTTGAATTTCTGATGTTTTATTCTATTTTGAGGCGTTTTGCTCCATTTAAAAGGAAGCCAATTGGCTCTAAAAGTAATGACCCTTACTAGCCTTCCTCGAATTTTTCAAAAGAATACGGTATTACTATATGACAATGAGTGCGACCACTTTAAGTAAAATCAAGGGTGTACAAGAAGCTGGACGGGAAAGGGTCGTTGACCCGGCAGAAGTGGTGTAATCCCTCGAACTTACCGTCACCCACTGTCTGACACTAGTAAGACATAGAGGGAAACGGATTTTCGAATCAGAAGAACAACTGGACAATGACATTTTCTGTTTTTCTGGATGCCTGGCTCAGAATATCTATGGTAAGATAACGTTCCGAATTGAAAAGATTTAAATACAGATTCAAGTCCAAAAAAAAGCAAGCAGATACTGAAACTGGTATGTTGTCAGGATGAATCATTGAAGGACAGCATGCATGGCAATATCCATTTGTCTGATGGCTAGGCGATGGGCCTCAGCAATGAAAATCAGAGATCACTCGAGTTTGAAACATGAGGAGACATATGAATAAAAACAACGCCAAATTAAACTGGGCTGCATATAAGTAAAATTTTGACTTGGATAATGTTGATGTTCGAATTGTAAAGCCATCACGTGAGCACGCAGAATCGTTTCTTACGGATTTGCTACTTCTAGAAGCGGGATATGAGCTGATCTATGAGTAGCGGGATGTATTTCAGCTCTTCTAACTGTTCCAAAAAAATAGTCTTGCATTAAATTAGGCTGCAGAAAATGTGACACCAAACACTTACCTGTAAGTTATTATTGGCTCCCACCAAACGCCACGCTGAAATCGATGCCAAACGTAAGATACCGCTCTCGGAGACGAAGGTACTAAGTGCTATTTTAATTTCGACTGCTGATTAAATAAATTCCTAGAGCATCGCGAACTCAAATTCATATTCATCACAAGCTATTCATAATGACGCTATATACACCTCTAGACTCAGATCTGTGCCAGATCCGGCGTCTAATCCTTCAACCAGCTGCCAACTTCGACGATCCTCTCTACAGTCATCTTGATGTCGTTTCTTTGGAGTCGAGTCCAGATTTTGAAGCTCTTTCATATGTATGGGGCTCAACCACACCAGCCAAAACCATCAACCTCGGTGACCGCCTGGTTGCCATTGGCCCAAATCTCGACAATGCTTTACGCAACCTCCGTTTTCCTGCCGCACCTCGGACTCTCTGGGTTGACGCTTTATGTATTAATCAGGATGATCTTGATGAACGTGCATCACAGGTTGCACTTATGAGACGAGTCTATTCTGACGCATCCACTGTATTGATATGGCTGGGACCGGAAGCAGAGGGCAGCGAACAAGCAATGCAGAGTGTTGAAAGATTTGACAAGGCATATTGGCAAACGTATGATTTTCAAGCCCAATTCATGGAGATCTTATTTCGACCCTGGTTTACACGGATTTGGACGGTGCAGGAGTTCGTCATGGCAAAGCATAGCGTCGTGGATGGAAGAATGAAAAATCCTCTATTTGGATGCGGAAATGTTTGGGTTGAGTAAGTCAATAGTAATTTATTATTCCCAAAAAATCAGATGAGAGTGTGAATGCTTATGAGGATTTATACTTTGGAGCACTTGCTTGACACCTTTGCCACAGAATTCCAGATCTCTGAGAAAGTCATGAGTACCCGCCGAGCGACTGCTGATATATTCATTCTAGATGGTTGCCATTCATCACAGCATGGGCACATTTCTCAGACGATAGGAATATCATGGAAGATAAATACAAGAGAGCGTATCACGATGCGGTGGTAGAGACTTTTCGACCTGAATGGATCCGGACTGCTAATACAAGACCAGTGGGAACAGAACAGACTTCTCTAGAAGGTGTAATCACAGGACTGAGAAGTGCTTTTGGAGAAAACTTCCTGCAGGATTTACCGTACTATACTGTACTAGAAATAGCCGAAGATATCCATCTCGATCCAGTGGTATGGAGAGCCAGACACACGGTCATGAGATATTTTCAATACGATTCTGTCGAAGCGAAAGCATTTTGGAGAAGAATGGAGCTCATGAAACGCGTTCCAATAACCTATCACGGATTTCTTATGCACTCTCGTGGCACTATCCACATACGAAAAGAGCCCCTCAGCCTTGAGGCTGTCTTGAAAGGTACAATGAACTTGCGCTCTACCGATCCGCGCGACAAGATATATGGTATCCTCGGCTTGCTCAGCGAGGAGGCCAGAGCCGCAATCCCCATTGACTACCACAAGCAGCCAGAATGGACATTTGTACCGACGATGACTTACATCATACAGCACGAGCCAAAGGGCCTAGCACTGCTTGGTCTTCTTTGGCGAACACGCCATTTCAAAACCCCCCTTCCCTCATGGGTCCCAGACTTCACCATATCGGCTGATTTTAACGATGAGCATAATCCAGTTTTTTTGCGTGGGAGTTGTGCAAATCACGATTGGGAATGGCCTGAAGATGTCAGAGCCACTGTTTCATCGGACAGAACTACGCTCTGCGCCTACATGGCCAGTTTTGGTCGCGTCACTCATATCGTTTCTTTCATCGATGGAGATCGTGATTACTACGTCTCGCGATTCAAGGAGATCGAAGCCCTTCTTACTGTCCAAGCACCTATAAGTGAGCCTCTTTGGCGCACACTTATTGGTATCCGCAATACCGATCATGAGTTGATAGTAAAATACCCCAGAACCTTTGAAGTATTGATGGGGCGTATTCCGGAGCAGGATGGTGAGGCACAGAAGATGTTTCAAGATGCAATTTTGCCGATTGTTAAGAAGCGCAAGTTCTTTGTCACAGATAAAGGGTTTGCAGGTGTGGCTACATCAATGATTCGGGATGGCGATACGATTGCTATTATAGCGGGAATGGGTAGGGCGGCAGTACTCAGAGATACTAATTTCGAGGAGTTAGAGACTGAGGGGAGGTTAGACGAAGGGAAGGAAATTAAGCGGATCACGGGGTTTGCATATGTGGGATGCCATGACAGAGATGGATTTAAGTCTTTAGCTAAAGAGGGCATGGGAGATCTGGGAAGACATAGTTGTATTGCGAGAGATCTAGAGCAGTGTCATATTGTCTAAAGTCGAGTCCGAGTCGAGCTCTTGATTCAAGTATGGATATTGAAGTAACAATGCTTAAACCGGATAGAGATATTAGATTATCATTTTCCGATTCAAGTATAGACAATTATGTGATATCATCCTGAAAGGAATTCATGAGAACTCATCTTTTGTTCACTTCCAGGTGATACATTGAATGATCAATCTTCCCACAAAGCCGGCTCGGCCAGGTCTTTGCGCTGGCCACGACAATCAGTACATCAGCGAGCCCTTTGATAAAAAAGTGTCATGATGAGATATTGTTTGCATGGGAAGTAGTATTTGCCGCGTTGAATTGTACTCTGAATGTGATCTCAGAGCTAGTACAATATACATACAATCCTAATAGTGTAATGTTCTCAATCGAGGGACGCAATCGGACGATGACCATATTGAAAACCACTGAGATGAATTTTAATTTGAGATAAAAATATGAATGTGTACAATCGCACTCATTAACCGAATACCACTTCAATAATTTTAGCTATTGATATTTCGTCGTTGAGATTCAACAAGCGCAAGCATTGTGTTCAAGAGCTGCGTGACATGATTTTCTTTTACCCCACCAAAAAATTGTTCGCTTCATTCACTTTAGAATGTCGTGCACCACCGGAAGCTCGTGTACAGTACAAATAATAATAGTGAATTAAAACCCCAGCCACTGTTTGCTAGTACTGGCTTTCTGAGGTTGACAAACATTTTAGTATCTTAAATACATACCTGGGTAACTCATATTAATCACTTCTTCATCAACTTCTTTGCGTCTCTGTCAAATTTCGGCCAAACCGCCATTTTATTTCCCATTCGAAACCTCCATCTTAGTCTAAACTCAAACCAAAGGTCAGCTCATATAATTTAGTGGAGGAACAAACAAGTTTCTAACTTTACTACATAGAAATTTGGAAAAATTGAAGCTCACGCGCTCTCGCTTTTGTTATGGTTTTACCAACAGAACGAGATAGAGAGCTGTGGCGAAAAGCGATTCAGACTCCTGAGGCGATCACAGATGAAGAAAGACGCATCATTCTCGGTCTTGTTGATTCCGCCACACAGCTCTCGAACTGTCTCAGAATCAGTGGAATGACGCCAGATGACCTAGAAAGAAAAGCTCTCGCAGAGCCTGCTTTCTTGACACAGGATGAATGCCGTTTGATCCAATATGGATATCATGATTGGGACCCCTCAGAATATCTCGATAACAGAAAATTAAGCGATGACTGGAATCCGGAGGATAAAAAAGCCCAAACATCTGCCCGCGTTGCCCTCAAGACCCGCAATGACAAAGCCGTCTTGTTGGCATCAGTTCGTAGACTTGCTGAATTTGCAGACCAGGAGAGCGAAGATTTCAAAAACACAATGAAAGAAGTCGCAGAAGGTACTGGGAAGCCATGCTCATGGGTAAAGAGGCTTATGAACTCTGAGTCAACTACTACTGGTGTTGGTTTGCAGTCAAAATGGGGGTTTGTGATTCTCCGAGATTGTAGAACTGAATGCAGCGATGAGGATTGGGAGAAATTCCTACGAAACTTTGAAAAGCATGTGAACTGGAGTCTGTTCTTGTTGAATGGAGGCGATGTACTCAATAAAACCAGAACATTGATCTGGGGTGGTGGGCTTGTTGATGGCTATGATAGAGAAAGTCTTTACAGGTACATATAATATTCTTCTAATTACCCTCATGATATTTGATTAACAGTCTATAGAGCTTTTAAAGAGGTTTTGCCTACGGAGAATGAGGCGAACAGAAACGTTTTACGCAACACATTCCTACTCGTAACTTCAGAAGTTCTAGCTTCATTCACAAGCAGTGCATCTACGTCATGGATCTGGGCATACGATGTCACTTTTGATCTCGCAACTACTCTAGGAACCTGTTTAAATGCGGAGTATGATGGTAGAATGAGAGTGAAATTCACTTCACTCTTCACTTGGTTTTACGCTGCACGGAAGGAAAGAATTCACAATATGGAACTGTTCTGGGAGAAGGCGCAGCAGCAGCCCAGTAAAGCCTGGGATGTCAATACAATCTATGGCAGATATCATGGCCCATTCATTCTTCTAAAGAAAGGTGTCTTACGCCCTATAAATAGTTATGAGCTCAAAAATTAAGCTTGGCGTAAACAGTGCACTATTTTTCACAGACTGTTCTGCATTTTTAACGTCACAAAGTTGAGTATCAGGTTTCGTTGCAGCGTAGGCTTCAATAGTATTTAGACTAAATGATTGAAAAAGCCTAACATGAGTGGCCTGAATTGAAGAAGGTTACAAGAGAGATTATTCATGGTGAAGAGAAATCAATGACATCAAAAAGCAAAGCAATAACCTAATTTTAGGAAGAAAACCTTTAAGTGGATGTATTTCAGGTGTTATCCTAGTGACTGACCCAAATTTATAGACCTACTGCAAATTATTCCCCCCAAAAATGCCACGAATTTGCAAAAGCCTTCATTCTGTACGATAGCGTACTGGTTGACAGGCAAGAACTTGACGTATCCCTACAAAGGATTAATCAAAACATTAGAATCTGAAGTCATGGCATCGTCGGGACTCTCTGAGCTTGTGGGAGTTAGGCTAGTAGATAAAGACGCCGTCCTCGCAGCATTTGAAGCTTCCGAATCAACAACATCGGGTTCCATGTCTAATACCACGTTCCAATCCCATGTAGGAGATACACAATATGTAATATCTGCCATGACTCCAGAGCTGCAATTATCGGTTGGCAGAGAGGGATTAATCTGCATCAAGAGTTTTGTGGTAATGCCAAAAGAGATACTAAGGATTGGACAGTCATCACCGGCGGCTGCGGTGTACCACTTTCCGCAGTCTAGAGTAGTTCCATTTGCAACCGTGGAGTTTTTCGGAGGGCTGTGAAGAAACTCGGAGTAGGGGTTGTTATTAAAAGGATTGGTGCTGTATCCGCCGGTGACGTTCGAGGTATCATAATTACCGCCTTGGGGAGAAAAACACAAAGTGGTGCCGTAGACTGTAGAACTTTGTTGGAGTCCCTCACAGTTGAAGGAGATCCAGGGATTAAAGCCTCAGAGACCAAATGGCCCAAGATTGTAGCGTACTTCAAGCAACACGCAGGTATCACCGGGTTGGAGAGTGTAGGTATATTGACATGAGAGCGGGAGGCATAGTTTGACTCCAGGTGTAATATTAGCACAGTTTGTAATTTCTGTGCTACTGATAAACAGAGAGGCGGACGAGATATTTTGTGACAAAGATATTGTATCGCATGTATCTCCAGTCTTTGTGGTGTAGTAATTTTCAGACGCACATATAGGGGTTGGAGGTGGCGTAGAGATAACTAGTGGTGGTAACACATCTGTTGCATATCCTAGACTGCAAGCATTCGCAACATAGGTGAAGATAGATGAGTAGACTCTGTCGTATCCAGAATATTGCGATGACCGCATCATTTTGAGTCGTTGTGTGTAACAAACTGAACACATTTCATCTCTTGGCATGTCAGAAACATCGGCAACAAGGGTAAAGTCCAAGATAACATCTATGGGGTTGAATTAATGCCAATACATAATGTAAGAGGGAATGTTGAAGATATTTACCATTAAAATATCGTCCAGTTGCAGGGTCTTTCAAACAAGTTTCATTGTAGCCTTGCCAAACAAATCCACCTAGTATTGTTGGAGGAGCCTCTGTAATATCGTGGCCTTCGCACGCAAAATCGACTGTGTTGAAATAAGAAGCGAGAGATGAACCGCAGCCCGCATTACAAACAGAATTAGTTAGGATGTCATTCTCCAGAGAGCCTGCCCATCGAGGCGTTGTATAGTTTGCCAGTAGATCGTCACAGTGGATGTTGGTTGTTAACGCCGTGACGCAAGTCTTAGGAAGACCTAGGTCAGATATGAAGTCTTGATTATACAATTGAAAGCCCGGGAAGTTGCGAGCCCCAATAGTCTTATTGACACCTTCGAGCCAGGCTAGCAAAGAAGCGATGGAGCCATTTTGATTAGGTGATGATAGCGTTGCAGCTCCATTGACTGGGCTGATCATTTCATTTGATCCTTTCGTGACTAAATTGTAGACCCAAATCTCCGAGCTGTGTTCCACGCCAAAAACTCGGTCTTGACAGCTTTCGGTAGCAAGGCAAGCCTGCTCATGTTTCTGAAACCAGCTTTATAAACCAGCACCCAATACATACACGTTAACAGATTCGATTATCCTGACGGCCCAAGAGACTGCGCAGCTTATTGAGTCTGTCTCACAATCATCAAAAGTGGGATCGTTTGAGAAGAGCCCTAGACTTGAAGAAAATGGAGATGGCGCAGCAGGGCCAACTTGAAAGTAAGGCGATTCTGTTTGGATTACACCCATTAGTACATCCTTAGCTCCAGAGATCTGATATTGATAGAGAACATTGTGTTCAACTGAAGTTCCATACAGCCAGGTTGGTCCTTGGCTTTCAATGAGAAGCCCTCGGCCCGAATAGACATCGATCGGATCCTGAGTGATGATATCCATATCATGATCTGCAACCCACATCCATGAATTCTCGAGATATCCAGATGATTTTGGTGTCATATGAAACAGCAGTAAGGCTGCCATACATTTGGGGTTGATTTCTCCTGGAAGCTTGGGACAATCTGCTAGCTGTAAATCGCTTCCAATAGCGCCACCAACACGAATATGAGTATCTAAGGAAGTTAGTACAGAAATTATATGCTGTTGGACTTACGTACCCCACATGCCCACCGCTCCCTGTTCGATCTCATGTACGTTCCATTCGACCAATATTGCACCAGCAGTTGGACCTGAAACCGTGAACATCATGTTTTGAATTTCTATGACACCGACGTCCCCAGATTTTCCCACTTGTATTGCAACCCTAGGATTATTGATTTCTCGAAATCTATCACCAGTTGCCATGATTTGACTCCATGCCTGCCCGACGATTCTTGATCCGACTGGTAGGTGTACTGTGTCGTAGATTTTGTAGACGCCGAACGGTATGAACACTATAGAAGACATGTTGGCAGCCACGGCGAAGATAGAGTTCAGTGCCGCCTAATCAGAGATTGTTAGTGATATAAATAATTATGCTTCTTCAGAGCGATCAGGAGTAGATTAAAGTATGTCATGAGGGAAAGACGTGTATCACTTGAAAACATACAGTGTTATCTGTTTTTCCATCTCCAACCGCGCCGTAGATGGTTACGTCAATGATCTGGCTAAAACCTATGTTGTTATAAGTTGGTCTGCGTCGCGTGAAAAGTTTTGGTCGTGGCATGATTTGATTGTCGCTTCGGTCAACCAGTGATGCAGATAGGGACATTGGTGGTATGCTCTGAGCACTGGCTAAGGTTCTAACTCCAGAAGAATTTGTCATCTGGCCGAATCCCCATGAGTCAATCGTGGCGACGCCTGTGCTGCCATCCAGCAACGTGTTGGTATTCTGCTTGTTGGTAACAATTCTTAAAACGTTCTTAAAATAAGCATTCTCGATCAATAATGCGGTCGAATTCATTGAAAAGAGGGATGTTTCGATTCCAATAGGCGTGTCCTCAATTGTAAGATCGAGTAAGGATAAGGATCCAACACCTTGACTAGTACCTAAGGAACTTCCTGCCTATAAAGATGCTCAGTAAAAATATTCAATAGGAAGTGGGTGAGCCTACTTCTACAACTATGACAATTCCAATTTCACAGTATTTTATAGCTGTAATGATCTGAAATTAGCATCGTTTCTGAAAACTGCAATGAGCTGAAGATCATCGACTGTGGGGGCAGATAAGCGAGCTTGTTTAGGGGGTCAAAGTGCTTACTGATTCCTTGCATAGTCCAGGCCCAGTCCCATGAGATTTGTAAAGCAGTCTTGCAACCGTCGAAAATCAGGTTTCTTGACGTGAATTGTTGATTTCCAAAGTATGCCCTGACTCTATCAGTCAATTGCAGTTCAAGTTGAATGGACTACTTACCCAAACATGCCACCAACAAATGTTAGATCAGACAGCCAGCCTCCGGATCCATTTTCCATGTATATCTGTGAGAATTCATGAGCTTGTGATAATTTCATAGAACGTCGGGATCTTACTCCTTGTTGAGTCGAGCCATCCTCTGATGACATGATGAAGTGTATGTTCTCCAGTGACGTGCCCTGTGCAACCTGCCAATGGATACCACAAACCTGAGCATTTAGTTGAGTACGAGTTATGTCCATGTTAAAATTTCTTATACTTCTGAGGAAGTTACTGGTATCCAAGTACCTAGGCGGTTGATTAGTAGGATCTTTAATTCAGAACAAATGGAGACTTACCAGCCTTCTGTGATTCCAATGTAAACGTCCGACGTGATGACACCAAGTCCAACGAAACTTGATGCAGCAACAATTGTTGGCAAATTAGTCGGCTATTTGTGATTAGATATGTGGAATTCTAATACGTGGAACATCAACTTACATCACCAAGTATCTCTGTGTTGTAATACTGAACAACCGGGGAGCTGACGAGATAGTTGCCAGGTGGAAAATAAACAGTGGCAGGGTATATTGTGCTCGACCCGCAACTTACTCCACATCTTCCACCATCCGATATAGCTGCGTTGATTGCGTGAGTGTCGTCCGTTACACCGTTACCTGTGGAATGTATCAGCGAAAACATAGCATTTATAATTGAGCGTTGTCATGTAAATACCCGCGGCTCCATAGTCCATTAAATTTCTCCACAACTTATACCCAACTGGAGCAAAAGGGCTTTGTCCATTCTGCTTGATGTCTCTCATCCAAAAGTTTGAGCTTGCTCGTTTGTTCTTAGTGCCGTTTGTGGTATTTTGTGTATTACAAAGGGCAGGAACTACGTCAGGAATCCAACCGTGTAGGCCATCGTGATTAGTTGAAGCCTGACACATGACATTGGTATCACTACCTTTAGACAGCAGCATCGAGCTGAGCGTGTGGTCCGAAGTAATCCTTGCTGGCGGACCCCACTCCGCAATGACTCGTGCTGCTGCTGAAAGCTCTGCGGGAATTTTATAAGCATAGCTTCGGCGGCTCTGAGTTCCATCAAAAGACGTCGGTGAATCATGATCCTCTGATAAAGTCTTGTTCGTTGTTTGATTAATAGCGCCGGTGATTCTATCCTTTCCATACGATAGCAGCGGTGCTGCCTGCATGCTGCTGAGAATCTCGGATGAGTTTCTGAATTTGTACCTATTTTTATCGGGATTTTGTAGTCTTAATTTATTTGCGACGACCAAAGCCTCCATGCCTTCAGAGAGGATAGATCTCGCATTAACCACAATTGCCGCATCACTGACATCGATTTTGCGACTATTATGGTGAGAATGATGTTGCTCATGATGAGAATGAGAGAGTAATTGACCCTCAAACAAAGCTAGTACCAAAGGGAGCCGTGTAGCAAGAAGAAGAAAGGTGATCAAATTGATGTAAAAGAAGCTTCGCAACGTCAAATTTGTAGTGATAGTTCTTGCCATTGTAAATATGCCTCTGGAAAGTTTTCGCAGTGCAACTAAGTTGTTGGATTAGAAGATAGGCAAGAATAACAAACGATAAGTAGAAATCTTCGACTCAAAATTCTAGTGTATTCATTCAAAAATTAAAGAATGAGTCAATGCACCTTGACAGACAAAACCACAAATTACAAGATACAAAATCAGAAATATTGCGCTTATTAAATAAATCTCTATTTATGATTTCATTTATTAATTAAAGTTTACTTATTAGATAGATACTTAAGCAATAGAGTATTATCTTCGTAAAAGTACTATACCTCTCTCGGAACGAAAAGTATCTCCTTATAGATAGATATAAAGAGATAATTATGATTTAGTTTATAATTGTATAAACAAGGGAATTCACTTCAAGGGAATGACTTCAATACAATGGCTACTGTATTAAAGATATTAAGTGAATGCGGAAGAGATTAGCTCTTTTAGTAGTATCTATATAAGGTCTACTACTTCTCTATATAGCTAGCTCTTTAGATAGAATACAATTAGATAATTAGGATCTGCAATATGTAGGTACTACGTCTTTTGTATTCTTCTCGAACCAACAATAATTTCTATCTATTACTTGAAGATCTATTTCAATTTACTTTTAATCATTAAAGTTTTATTAGAAATATTTAGAAGATTGCTTTTTAAATAATGAGAATCAAATTTAAATGAAATATAACAATTTTCTAGTCTTTATAAGCAGGCTAAAATCTAATATCGCTTAGTACATTTACAAAATAATTTTTTTTCTATTAATGTGAATAAAAGATATAATATCTAGTTATAGATCTCGACATTGAATACTTTGTAATCAGATTAGAGATCTTTAATATATTAACTGTCCTTAATACTATCTAATATATTTCTATCGCAGGTCATGAGCTAGTATATAAGAGGGAATAGACTAATATTAGTCTATTATGAGAAGCTGGCTCAGTTTAAAAACTAAAAGGCAATGAAAACACGTGATATTTATGAATCTGTATATCGATATTCAATTTCTTATTCTATATTAAACGGGAAAAAGCCCTTATTTTATACTTTTTCTACTCCAATCTAGTTTTCCGCTTTCATAAATCTCTTTTAGATCTCTTCCTAATCTATCCATTCTTTCGAAATAAAGCCTTTTTTCATATTCTTTATTTTATATCCGTTTTCGGATTTATGGCCATTTTCGACTTAATGACTGTTTTCGGATTTATGGTCGCTTTCGTAAGCTTATAAGCGATGATCATGTGATTTGATTATATAATAGGCTAATATTTAGATTGAATGCCTTTAAAAAGATATGTATATTATATTATTTTAATTATTACTTTAATTAAAACAATAATTTCAAAGTGATGTAGTAAGTTAATTGGAATAAAAGTTATTTATATTAGAGTTCTTGATCTTCGTGTTGGTTCGAGAAGGATACAGAAGACATAGTACCCACGTATTGCAGGTCCTAATTGTTTAATTGTATTCTATTTGAAGAGCTAGCTATATAGAGAAGTAGTAGACTTTATATAGGCACTATTGAAAGAGCTAGTTTCTTCCGCATTCGCTTAATACCTTTGATACAGTAGCCATTGTATTGAAGTCATTCCCTTGAAGTGAATTCCCTTGTTCACACACTTCGACTCATGTTAAATTTGAGATAAGTTAGATTAGACAAGAAAAAAAAAGACTAGTGAATGAGTATGAAAATAGAACGTTTCATGAATATTGATAGAAATGAGAAAATAAACGGTCAATCTAATAAGCTTAAACCCCTCGTTAATTTAAGAGCCTTATAAAAATCCCAGCAGTTTGTATAGAACATCGGCTATACTCATACTCATTCCTACGCATGATCTTTACAAAGTTGTAGGAAGAATCAACTCTACCAATTCCCCAAAACATTTCTTCCGTCATTTGGAAAATCTCTCAAGTTTGTCCCTTTAGTATCTGTTTGACCTTAAGCTGGGGATACTTTACTGGCTCGAGATCTAATATTCGAAATGGCTTTATCCCTGAGTCAGATTTATCAAGAAAAATGGAAACTAATGATTCTTGCGCTTTTAACATTTCTGATTTCTTCTACACTCGCACAAGAATGCAGTGCCACAAAGCTATGTGCAACTGGATGTTGTAGTCAATTTAGGTTTTGTGGTACTGGTGATGACCACTGTGGAAAGAATTGTTTATCTACATGCGACTATAAGCTCGGCTGTGATGCTAACAACCCTTGCCCTTCTGGGAAAGGATGCTGTTCGAAGTTTGGGTTTTGTGGTCTTGGTCCTGATTGTGAGTCATCACTTCTTGGTCATTGACTTATTTTCTAACATTGACAGATTGTGCTCCTAAGATCTGCGTGGCCAATTGTGATAGTAAATCATATTGCGATCCGGGTTATGGAGCTCCTGGATACTCCGAAGCCAAGTCTTGTCCTTTGAATGTATGCTGTAGCAAGTAAGCATGTCCACTCTCTCGCATCTACATTGCAGATGGGGATTTTGTGGGCTCACCGAAGAATTTTGCGGTAAAAAGACTGTCAAACGTCCATCATGTAGTTCTTCCGGTCTGACTAAACGTGTTGTTGGCTAGTATGTCTTTGAATCCTTTCCACTACTTTATTTATCTTAAATATGAGGATTGAATTTCTGACCAGTTTCCAGTTACGAAGGATGGGCTAATCGAAGAGTTTGTCAACGATTTACGCCTGCTATGATCCCACTGGGCGTTTACACTCATATCAATTTTGCATTTGCCTCTATCGACCCTCACACATTTAGGATTGTTCCTGGAAGCCCTGGTGGCATTGAGCTTTACCGCGAAGTTACTCTATTGAAGAAGTTGCAGCCAGATTTAAAAGTATACATAGCCATTGGAGGATGGACTTTCAACGATCCTGGAGTAACAGCTGCCACGTTCAGTGAGCTGGCAGCTTCCGCTGACAACCAAAAAAAGTTCTTTACTTCTCTGTCATCTTTCATGTCAACTTACAACTTTGACGGAGTAGAAATTGATTGGGAGTACCCTTCAGCGGATGATAGAAGCGGGAAAGTAGAGGACTTTGCCAACTTTCCATCCTTCATAGAAAATTTAAGAAGCCACCTCACGTCGACCGGCGGTAGAGGCGGCCTCTCAATTACATTGCCAGCAGCGTACTGGTATCTACAACATTTTGATATCGTGAAGCTACAGAGGAGCGTTGAATTTTTCAACATTATGAGTACGTGCTAGTGATTGGATCTTAATTTGATCCAGAAGTACTAACTTTAACCTTCTAGCTTACGACTTACATGGGTTATGGGACAAGAAGAATAAGTGGCTTGGAAATTTTCTCAATGGTATGTCACCACATCCCTTTTCAAGACCTTTCAGCTTACATAAAAAATTAGCACACACAAATCTGACAGAAATCACCACCTATCTCGGTTTGCTCTGGAGAAATAACATCAATCCAAGCAAGGTTAATTTGGGTCTGGCTTTCTATGCCAGGACCTTCGCAATGGGAGATTCAACCTGCAATACTCCTGGCTGCTCTTTCTCGTCCGCTGGTAATGCAGGAGTATGCACAAACTCGGTAGGTACACTTTCTAATGCCGAGATTGAAGATCGCATCAAAGAAAACAACCTGACTCCAACACACTATATTGATACTGCGGTCAAAGTTATCACTTTGGGGGATCAGTGGATAGCATATGACGATGCAGATACCTACCAACAAAAGGCCAAATTCGCCCGAAGCCAGTGCCTCGGTGGCATCATGGTTTGGGCTCTAAGTCAAGATTCCTCGGACCTCAAGTCTTCTAAGGCTCTTGTCAAAGCGACAGGCAGTAATTCATATGCTACTTATAAGAAAGCCGTGGTAGACGATGTTGACTCCGATACAGTAATTACTCGGAAATACAGAAACCGCCAGTGTAGATGGTCGGACTGTGGCGCAAGTTGTGCAACATTCGGCGATGGATTTTTCCCCGTGCTTCGCTCGTCAGGATTAGGCGATGACGAAGCCGGGAATGTTCCTCTTGGGGAACTCATACAAGACTCATCCTACTGTGGCTCAAAGTCTATTCTTCGCCAATTCTGTTGCCCGCCGGAAAACAAAGCTCCAGCATGTGCACACTTTTACTTTAACAATGGAAAATGCAATGCAGATAGTAACTCCACAAATACCTGCACAAGCGCCGGATACGTCGAGATAGGTAGCGTCAATCAATATTGTAATACCGCTGAGACAGGCGGCCATGAGCAGATCTGCTGCACAACTGATACACCTTCCATGACACTGTATAACCAGTGCATGTGGAATGGGAAGCCTGGAAAATGCGATATCAAGCAGTCGACTGCAGGCGATAACGGCTGTCCCAATACAAAGTTCAATAGTCTAATCGCAAATTCCTCTAGTGGAAGTGGTGGAATCTATTGTGGACAGCGTACCTGGGAAAAAACAACGGTAACTTACTACAAAAACGGGATTACTGTTGTGCAAATGACCAGGAAAATCAACGATGGAGTAATTGCGATCTGGGATCAAATGTCGGCCTGGTACCACCCGGAAAAGATCCAAAAAAATGGTGTCGCTCAGGTTGTCCAGCTTCAAAAGTCAGAGTTGCAAGTAAGTCATGTCAAATACATCTCTGCTTTATTTGGGCAGCATCTAGCCATAAGGTTTTTAATACTGATCCAAATCTGTAGTGGATAATGCTTTCAAGTGCTACGAAGGTGGTGGAGCTCAAGTATGGTGCTGTGATGACAACTTTACATACACTAATATGACCATTGACCCCCAACTAGTCGCATACAAGAAGGCAATTGCAGATTTTACATCTAATACTACCGATGTGTGCGAGGCCTATCTTAATTCTAAACAAGACCCTTTGAGTATGGGGTGGGACTTCCACCCTTGGGGACAATGGAATATCGGCGAAATGGGTGATTCAGACGGGCCTTCATCATCCAAACTCAAGTCGCGAGATCTGGGAGACCCCCGGAACTGCGAACCAATTGGCGAATCTTCTGTTCGCAATACTCACAGGCCCTATCGATGGAGATGACATGCTTAAAGCTCAACGGAACATCTGTAAGTATGATTCTACAAACACTGACAACTGAAGAATCTGATGTTTTCTAACAAATATTTAGGGGATGATTTTGCATTTTCATTGAAGCTTGGGTTTCTGTCAACACGCTTACTCAAAAGATATGTCGAGAATACAGATCTTACAATGACACCATTTACTATTGCCTATGACATACCATGTAAAGCTGATGAATGGAATACCGCGGTGGAACAGAGTATTTTCAGGCAGCGCAATACAACATCGACACCTAAGTGTCCTCTATGGGCCATCCCCAATCTCGATTTGTCCTTCTTCGATGAAGATCAAGACTACCAAGATTCTCAGCAGTCGACCGTTACAACAAGAAGTTTGGCATCTGATCTTACGATTTACCATTCCTTAGAAGGCGAAGAAAGTGAACATATACTTGAGAAGCGAAAGGGAGCGTCAAGGAGATTTAAAGTAACTCTCACAAAGAAGCCTGATGGTAGTCCCGGTATCACAATCGTCGTTGTATCCGACGAGTATCCCAACGGAAAGAATGGCCAAGCGTTTGTAGACGCTACTGGGCAAAAGAAGAGATATGCCATGGGTCGTGGGGGCAACTGTGTAGAGGCATCTTATATTCAGACTGAAGATGCATCACTCGCTCCAGCATGGGTTGGTAAGTTATAGAGTCTCTAACTTCATTCTTTTTGTCTATTAAAAGGAGTGTAGACTAACATAGTCCTAGTTGAACATATTTTTGAGCTTCAAACAGTACCCAGAGTGCTAGAATTCCTTGTCGCTGGCCACTTCCCTAATGCTATCCGTGGTGGGATCCAAATTCCTGAATACATAAGCAGAAATGACAGAATGGATCCAAGCATCTTGACTAATTTCTTCAATAGGCCAAATCAGGAATGGGAAGCAGGTGCATTTGGTGTGACGACTAGTCCCAGTCAAAGATTAATGAGTGCACTTGGTGGTATGGGTAACACAAGACATTTGGTGCTGATGGATGCCGTTGGTAATCAATACAAAACAAATGTAAGTTTTGCTTCTTGATGGATGTTCTTTGCCTTAGTCTAGCTGCTCACCATGTCATTTTAGTTGTGGAACATAAACAATCCAGTGTCTAAAAAATGATGGGGCAAGTTAGGATTCAATAGCCCAACAAGAGCGAATGGTGAGGCGGCTTTTGCCACTCTTGTAGACGTATGTTATCAATTCTATCTTTGGCTACAGAAGACTGACTTAGAAAAAAGATTCTAGGAGTACTAAGTTATCTCAATCAGCCGGAGGTTTCGGGTCACTTAAATTCTGTAGTACAAGCCTTATATGACAGTCTACTTTCATTTCAGAACAGTTATAATGCAAATCGAGGACAAAACCCATTTCTTCAGGTAATGCCTATCTGGCGCGAAGGAGTCATTGTGTGGGCTCAGCGCATGGATAGTTTTACTCGTCAATGGCTCGTTGCTAGAATACAGGAAATGAGAGCTGTGTGGCAGGATGTTGCAGACGATATAGATAGCGATGATGCCGATCTGCAAGACTTTGCCACTCAGCTTCTTATCGATTTGTTAGCTTTGCAAAGAAGAGCGGAATCGGAGCATGTACCCATTCAAAGTTTCTCACCCGACTTGGATGAATGATTGACGCACTGGTAGAATCTCAAATCAAATCCACTGCCATTGTTTTCACAAGAAAGTGATGCAGGATTTTATCTAATCAAAGGTCTATCCAAAAATATATAGAGCTTCTAAGCATATATTGGTGACGAGTGCATATGATTTAAATCCGAGAGAAAACAGTAAGACGTGCCGAGTTATCTCAAATTACCATTCTATGGTGTAACGATAGACCAGAATCTCCACAACAAGACAATAATTTTAATCTGTAGAATGCCACACTTAAGCATCAGTGTTTCAATACTGACTAAAAACAAGCGGCCGTGATAGATTTTTTAGCAGAATAACTCGACTATCACGACTAGTCGTGAGTAAACCTAAATGAATTGCCTTCCAATCAACTAAAATACACATTTGATACATCAAAATTATACTAAATGCGAATTCTCAACTGAAATGTTCACATCACAAAGATTTGGCTGATGGATATTAGTTGGTCGTGAATTTGTGACTCCATCGTCTAAGCTGGTGTCGACATTGATTCTTCCACTTGAAATAACAATCGACCGTTTTATGAATGAAGAGCAAGGCGTATGCCACAGAACCAAATTAGCGAGCTCCACGGTCGTATTATGGAGAAAAAATATGTTGCCAAGTAAGATTAAAAGAGTAGCAGATACAGTGGAATGAGTACAAACAAACGAAATCGCTAGCAGAAACTCGCTATTATTTCCAGGATTCAGGTGTGCAAGAACAACAACAGGGAAATACGAAGGGACGCGAGCAAAAAAGCCAAATTAATGAAACTTGTGCAGGGTCTTTATGGTGAACAAGACTTCATCGAGCTAGAGAAAGTTCTGGACTCAACTAATGCATCAGCCTATACGGGACGACGGAACCTCCAAGAAATCACAATGTCTGAAATAAAGTTATTAGCCCGGAGAAGACTTTTATCCGAACATTACATGTCTACGAAGAGACATATATATCATCGAATAACACGCTGCGCTTTTTGGACGAGATCAAACGAATTTTAAAAATCATGCCACTAAGCTGTCTAAACAACTGTTGCCTAAACTATCCAACAATCCGTCGTGCAGCAACTAGCACTGCAATGAACGCCATGCATGACGCACTCTAGGTAGCCCCGGAAGTGTGCTCCATTCTAAACGGTGTAGGTGTATTACAAGATCTTTTGTACCACCACGAAATGCGTGCCGAGCCATGCTCTGCTGATAGCCGTATAGTGTGCGCTCATTGACAGGCTTTTAAAAGCCTCGCTTAAACGAGCAATTTCAAGCACCTTACAATCCAAGATCACCGCGAGACGTATAGGCAAAGATGTGCAAGCGGCCATTGGCGACCAAGAGTATTCTAATGTGAGTTGAATATTGGTTACTTAATGTTCGAGATATTTAGAAGTGAATTAAAAGTAGAGAGTAAATGCTCAAAGCTGAAACAGACATTAAAAGACCTTTGAGTATGACTGCAGAGTTGGAGGACAGTGGTATTTCCCAAATCAGGCTGATTCGGAAAGGAGGAATAAAAGCTGTTTAAGCAGAAACTTCAACGATCTTCGCGTAAAAACGTGGAGAAAGCAACCGGTAAATAAGTTGCTACCTTATGAAAGTCTACCGATACAGATTATGATGCTCAAAGCCATCAGGAATCTAAGAAATGTCTTCAATAGATCGAGTGTCCCGACCGTATTATTCACCCAGCCATCCAAGCAAACAAGTCTTTACCATCTTCTAAATTTTCTGTTCAGAAAATAGCGGCTGCCACCACGATATCTTGTCTGGAATTCTGAGTACTAAAGAGACGACTAGTCAGTAAAATCTCCCAATTTTCCAACGAATACAAGTAGCATGACCTACCTCCATTTTCCAATTCCCAGCGAAACCATTTTCTTCTTCCCTCCTCCTCTTGACCGTAGTTCACGAGATCATCAGGCTGGTAAAATTCTTTAATTAAGTGCAAACCATCTTGCTTTGGTTGCCAATCCTGCTTGCTAACCCAGTACATGTACCCGTTCCCATTGAAAGGCTGGGATTGGGCGAAAGCACACTCAGTTTGTTTCCTCTGGTATTCCAATCTCCACGCGTGGAGTTTTGCTTCCTGTATTTTCATCTTCTCACTCGTATATTGGATAGCTTGCATCAAGTCTATGCCTGCTCCGTCACAGAGACGGACTACCTAGCACGGCCATCCGATCTCGTAACCTAGCTCTTCCCATGCTTTCAGAAATCTGAAGAGAAGCAGCAAGATGACGGGGATGTTCTTCACCGTAGAATTTGCGACGAAAAGATTGTGCTCGGAAAGCATTTCGAGAGATGTTAGAAGCATAGTGCCAAATTCGTTAATTATAGCTTCGATACGGGAGCTATCGTCGCACACTAATGATTCATTAATCAGTACCGATACGCAAAAGCTAGCCATGGGGAAACAAATTAAAGCATACTAGCCCAATTCATCAAGTTTCCAAAAGTTAGGAAGGATGCAAGTCCTTCAATATATGCCCATTTGTTGTATGGACTGACGGTTCTCTGGAAAATATCACGATCAAAATCCCTCATCTATAAGAAAGGCGAACATTAGATTGTGCCCAATGAACTATTGCGGCAGGGCTGATGGGAGTTCTCATATGCCATATTCAGCATGATTTCAGAAATGCCGCTTCCAGACCAGTCATGATCATCAACTTGTTCTCGCTTTTGTTGTTCTTTGAACAGGTTCTCTGCAAGTTTAATTCCATTTTTAGAGACAAGGAATCCAGAAGTGGAAACCATACCACCACTTGTGGAGGCTAATTGTGCTCTTTGATTTCCAGTGCTAGGCTCAGAGTAGAGCCAAAATTTGGTTGTCCGGCCTTGGCTCCAAGTAAGGGTACGATAATTTGGTTTCTTGGATTAATAGAAAGGGTACTTTTTGTTAGTCACAAACTTCCACCAGATGAGGACAGGTTTACCGTGTCAGTATTTGAGTACTTGAAGTCTCCCATCTGAAGATTGCTAGATGGCTTTGCAGCTGGTAATTCCGCGAGAGACAGCTTGTCGTCTGCATTTTTGGAACTGCCAGTTGTGACATCGGTATCCGAGTCACTGGATATTTCGATCACGATCTTATCTTTGGGAGGCATCTGAATTATTAGTGTCGCCGTTTTGAAGTGGAAGTTCTTGATCGCCTAGAGAAAAACAAGCTTATCTACTTCTCTGAAACTAAAAACCAGCGTTGCCTTGTACAAAGAAAGGCCACTTCTCACCCATGTTAAGTGTAGTATTTTGCACACTGCCAGCCAATGGCTAACCAAACTATTTGAATATGCAAGGGTATCGTAAAATTCTAATTGCCTGTGAAAAAGGTAAGTTGAAGAAGGACCCCATTCGCTCGCGGCTTTGGCCGTATGCAGGTCATAACGCATTGCCTAGGCTGTTTCCTGACAAGGTTCTCGTCGATGCGTTATTCCCTGAAAACCCATGGGACTCAGAAACCCCTCAACATGTTTTCTTTTCCAACTAGCCGGCGAAATGCCCAATCCTGACCGATTTGTAATCTGTGCCAATTTGCATGATGAATTGGATTCAATTGTAGACAACTACCTGTGTGAGAGATCACGGGAATGATGGATACTGTGTCCACAACTTGACTTGTAGTATGAAATATAGATCCATATCGCTCTTAGATAGTGAAAATCTTGAAATTACTTGCCCAAACGTCCATAACTATCCTCTTTTTGACTATGAGTCGGTGGCTAATCATTTCATCTCTTATCCTTGAACATTCGAGTGTGCTCTTGGTTCACGGGAGGACCTCACAGAGAGCTGTGAATAGCTCTCCATCCCTTGCACCGCTCCAAATCTCATGACACTGATCTAATTGAACTTTGTCGCCTTCCGTCTCTTTTCTCCTCACCAAGATCCTCGCCACAATCTCCGCCTCATGTTTTCCTTTTTCTTTTCTTCTTTTCTTCTTTTAATATTTTCAATCTTCAAAACATGAGACCGATTCTTTGGCCCAATATTGTCCGAAATCTTGGATACACTGATTGCATTTGTGATTCGTAAAATACCAAGCAAGAGGATGAAACTTAGGGTTGTGGAATGTTAGTTGAGACCTGGGCACCTTCGACAAATCGTATTTGTTCCCGCCTTTGAGATTGACTTTTGCAAATTGATACTGTAACATTGGATTAGCATCGATGATGACGAGTAAGGGAAGGAGTTAACATTGCAATCACCTCTGTTTTCCAATCCCATCTATACCAATTTTTCGTGGGCAAACTCCATCGTGAGTCAGGATCTTTTTCTTTCATATCATCCTCAGGACGCCAATCACTCTTCTCGGCCCAAAACTTATACCCGTCTCCATCTTCTGCCCCTTCGAAATTTTCTTTCTTTTCCTTGTATTCTTCTCTCCAAGCCATTAACTTTTCCTCATCTATATCTATTTGTTTTCTGATAGACTTGCTGAGATCTATCCCTGCTTGGTCGCATAATCGAACGACCTCACATTGCCAACTTGAGCCATTGAAAAGATCTGTGGTATATGAATCGAGGAATTCAAGGATGATGAGGCAAATGATAGGAATGTTCTTGATCTCTGAATCCGCACTGAAAAGTTTGTGCTCTGAGAGCATTTCAAATGAAGTGAGTACCATGATTCCGATCATGCCGACTTCTTCTCTTAGTCCATCAGGATTATCCTGCACTAAAAATATTGTCAGTTCTGTTGATAAAGAAGACATGATACTGCGTACTCAACCATTCTGCAGGATCTCCAGCTTTGAAGAAAACTGCTAGTGCTTCAATATAAGCCCATTTCTTGTATGGACTGATAGTCTTCTTATAGATATCACGGTTAAAATCTTTAAGCTATATAGACACCGGGGTCAGCGTTGAGCTACTATCAGTTCTCGACACCAACGCGGAGACTCACAAAGTTTTGTACGGCCTCAGAACTTCCATAGCCATTGAAGTCGTTGTAAATGTGTGTATCATAATGATCTTGGTTTCTCTTGTCACGTTCTTTGTCCAGTTTCTGGGCAAGCTCTACACCATCTTGAGATAGCGGGAATCCCATGTCAGATACCCTACTACACCATTCTTCGCTAAGCGTCTCTCCTGGGTTTGGGAGATCCAAATCTTTACCCCTCCCCTTGTCGTCCTGATCCTTCCTGCCATTTCCATCATTCTTGGCATCCTCTTCATCTTCATCGTCGTAATCTGTGGACTTCCAATCAAGAACGATATAAGAGGGTTTTTTTAGACAGCTAAAAGGATAATTCATGTCAGATTAGTTTCAGGGTCTTGGGTTTTAGCGTCGCGTTGCAAGATATTATCTGCTGAGAAATCATAGGGAAGCTCACAGTATTTGCGTTCGAAAACTTTATATCTCCACCCGCGATATCCGTACTTGAGGCAGGGGTGGCGTTGGCAGCTGCTTTGGCAGCCTTCGAGGAACTGTTGCTGCTAGCCGCTTTCCTCTTTGGTGGCATGCTGAATGATCGAGTTTATGGTTGACAGTGGGAGAGATTTGGATTCTTAAACAAGGTGATCGAGAATTGTTAGCGATCTTGTCTCACAGTACCTCGAATATCAACGCGTTTGATATCGCGTGCTCAGTTGATTCTTTAGTTGCAAGATAAAGCCGAGGCGGGATTATGTGAAGAAGGGATCGAGGACTACTAAATGCGGGAAACCGAGGTACTAAAGGAATGCAGAACCAACGCGGCTCAAGGGATGAGGTCACTGTTGTCATTATCACGTGATCACGCAATCAATAATCCTTGTTAGTTTCGTTTGCTTGCCCCTCATCTGACGCGTTCACGTCACGTCGCGTAAACCTTATCGAAGACAAAGTCTCAATGGAATAAAATTACAAAACTTGGACTGGGATTGGGACACATACTCAATTTAATTCTTTCTCAATTATACCCCTCATCAAAATCAGAATTTAATCCATCTTCACGCACTCTTAGATTTTATTGCTTACGGATCGGTTTCCACGTTGACATGAAAGGTTAAGGTCAATCTCGCACCGATTGATCCCTCCTCATTGACCTAACCCCAGATACCAGCTACCCCGCAACGTAAGACATGACAAGACAAGACATTGCCAAAAGTTCATCGATCCACACTACCCGCCATCAAAAACTTCTCACGATGGAGGAGCATGGGCTCGCGTTACATCGCGCGTTCCATGAAAAAGCTTTGGCAGTGGCACCCAAAGCTGGAAGAGAACCGGGCGAATTTTGGGCAGCTGGTAGGTCACTGCTTATATTGCTCTTTGTTCAATGTCTATGTTGCTGATTGATCCGTTTGTACTCAGTACTTGAGCCTGATAAGAATTTCTCAAATTTGGATTCGGAAAATTTGCATTGGTTCAAGGTTAAAGGCAAGCACACTGTTGCGAAAGTACAAAAAGCATTTCACAAGAAATGCGGGGTTATGGTTTTACTTTACCAAGGTCATAGTATGGTGTCGTTGACAAGTCAGATGCAACATCTCAACCATTTTAATGATGATATTATCATTTTTTGGAGTACAAAAGCTGCCTCTGAAGACAATGTCTCTGACACCAGACGAATGCCATTACAATCAATCGATGGTGCAACACAAAATCGCATGCACTCCGCTTCTGAAACACCGACAAAAGTCAAGCCCGACCCTGAACCGACGCCGGCTACGGTTAAGGCAGAGCCAGTTGTCTCAGCTATCTCTCACAGCCCCTTCAAGACGCCTGGCATTTCCCGCTCGTTCCCCGATGTTGAACAAGTTCCAACTTCTAGACCTTTAGGATCAGGATCAACTCAACTAAGTATTCCTACGTCAGAGCCTGCCTCTGGTTATAAATTGTTCGCTGACGCTCATCGTGAAAAGTATTGGGCATCCAAAGGTACACCCGGTAGGTCATGGTCTGGTCAGATCTATATATTCCCAGGCTAATCTCGAACAGCTGCAATTGAGACTGCTTTGAAGAAGTCGTGGACTGTGTTGACGCCCGCATCGCGCGAATTCTGGGAGGCGAAAGCCGAAATTTTTTCCAACAATACATCCCCATCAGGCAATGCTTCTGCGCCGAATCACCTCTTAGGTTTTGAGTCCTTTGCTCAAATACATCGTGGAAACTACACAAGCTCAAGCGCAACACCTGGTAACTTCTGCTCCAGATTCAAAAGTCCTATACCAGCTTATGCTAACTATAAAGTAGCTGAAGTCGACTCTTCCCTGCGCAGGACCTGGGATAAAATGCCAGCTCAAACCCGTGAGCACTATTCAACAAAGGATGCCCAAATGTCGAATTTTCCCGCATCAAATTATGGCCCGCCCTCACCTGAGCATGCCGTTGATACCAAGGTCCTTCCAGGAAGTCCCAGTCTCTCAGCCAACAGCCCTCGAGCCTGCATGGCTGAAGATCAAACCTTGATGGATCCCGCAGATTACGACTTGGCGACCGAAGGTGAAAATGAAAACCCAGAACCAGAACCACAAACTGTCGAACTCGCAAAGCTTAGACTTCATAAACTCATGGATGATAGTTCACCAGAAGTTTTGGAAGAAGAGGTAAAGAAAACAAACGATTTCCTCAATGGTTTAAAGAAGCACCTTCAAGTACCGGAAGCTCAGGGAAACCAAGACACTAGCCATTGGCTGCAACAAATCGGTAAGTGGTGCCAGTATATAGCTTCCTTCCATCCTAATCATGTTCGCAGAAACTTTACAAGCTCAAGTTGTTGATACACCAACAATTATTGGCGTCGTTGGAAACACGGGTGCAGGTAAGAGTAGTATAATCAATGCCATGCTTGATGAAGAACGTATGGTGCCTACAAATTGGTATGTTTCCTGTTCCGTTGAGGAATTGAAATGCTTACAAATCTCTAGTATGCGCGCTTGTACCGCCGTTGTTACAGAAATGTCATGGAACTCTATCGATGATCCGAACAGGAAATATCGTGCAGAGATTGAATTCATCCAAAAATCTGACTGGGAGAAAGACCTTGAACTTTCTCTGAACGAGTTGATTGATGTTTCTGGCAATGTAAGAAAAGAATTAACTTTTACTAAATAATGTCCCTAACTTCTTATCAGGTATCACGAGATTGTTCTAATGCAGAAACCGAAGCTGGAATTGCATATGCTAAGATCAAGGCGGGTAAGTAAAAAGAACTCACCCTATACAATCTACTTTCTAAACTTGTACATTAGTCTACCCGAACAGAACGCATGAAATGCTAGCAAAATCAACCGTTGAAGAGCTTCTTGCCGAAATCGATGTTCGCAAAGTTCTCGGAACTACCAAGACCATTGAGAAGTCGTCTCCAGAATTCTTCTATAAGGAACTTCAACGTTACGTTGACAGCAAAGAAAAGTCTACCAAAGAAAAAGGCAAAAATAGTGAGAAGAAGAAAGAGAAGAAGACTATGGAATTTTGGCCCTTGATCAAAGTTGTGAGGATTTTTGTAAAAGCCGATGCTCTTTCTACGTGAGTACCTGAATCTTGATTATGCGTTCTTTCAAAAAGCTTATTGATTATTAGTGGAGCTGTTATTGTCGACTTGCCTGGTGTTCACGACTCGAATGCAGCTCGCGCCGCTGTGGCAGCTGGCTACATGAAACAATGCACCGGTATTACTTCAGTTTCTTGGCTTCTTTTGTAACACTTGTCTAATAAGATAACAGGTCTATGGGTTTGTGCGCCTATCAATCGTGCAGTTGACGATAAAGCTGCGAAGTTTCTCCTGGGAGAATCGTTTAAACTCCAACTCAAGTATGATGGGGTAAGAAAATGTGACAAATATTTTCGACTCGCAGATGCTGATGATTAAATAGCAATTCTCGAGAATTACGTTTATATGCTCCAAGACTGACGATATTTCTGTTCTTGAAGCTTCAGATTCTTTGGGTCTTGAGGACGTAATGACAGAAGATTACGCAAAGATTGATCAAATCGACAAGCAAGTTGATAAACTTAACGCAAAAATTGCAGAATTGAAAGAGAGTATGGCTGTGTATAATGATATCTATCACGATGCAGACGAGAGCCTAGATATTTGGGATGATCTGAGAAGAGACTTAGATGCGGGTAAGACCGTTTACGCTCCTAAAGCCAAGCCTGAGAAATCTCCCAAGCGAAAGCGATCTTCTTCACCAAAGACTTCGCGTAAGAAGTCGAAGAAATCCGAATCCGAAGAAGATGACGATGATTTCATCGATGATGATGAGGATGAGGACCGGGAGATACAAGATGAAGTTTCTGATAATGAGACCGAGGTCGAGGAAGAAGACCTCGACAGAGGCGAACCTTTAACAATCGAAGATATTGAACAAAAGATTGACGAGCTCAAGGACACCAAAAAAAAAGCCCGTAAGGAAAAGGTTGCGATTGAACTTGCAATCAAAGATGTCAAAAATGAATCGAAGGGGTTCGATGCGGAAAGAAAGGAAATTGATACCAGAATGAGAGCCATCTGTATTGATGGTCGCAACAATTATTCAAAGACCGCTATTCAGCAAGACTTTGCGACTGGTATCAAGGAACTCGACATGGAAAATGCTGAAGAGGAAGATGCCGAAAATTTTGACCCGGATGAGGACATCAGAGATTATGACGCCGTGGCTCGCAGTCTTCCAGTATTTTGCGTTAGTAGCAGAGCCTATCAGCAGTTGAATGGAAGATTGAAAAAGGACGCCAAAATCCCGGGCTTTCGTAATGTCCAGGAAACCGAGGTACTTTGACTTGGTAGCCCTCAAATTTATGAACAACTGATAATTGACTCTTTAGATCCCACAACTTCAAGCGCACTGCAAGAAACTTACCGAAGCTGGTCGAAGTGCTGCTTGCCGTCGATTTCTGAATTCTCTTCTTCAGCTTGTGTTGTCCTTGTCTTTATGGTCCAACAATGATGGAAGCAATATTAACCTCTCAGATTCGCAGAAAGCCACCGAGGCGCGCTGGCTTCAAAAAAATGTTAAAGAGTTAGAGGAAAGCCTCGATAAGGCCGTAGGAAAGTGTGTTTTGGAGATGAAAGACGCCCTGACCGAGAATATTTTCCAAAAGTTCAGCGAAGTAATCCCTTTGGCTGCGGATCAAGCTCCTGGAATTGTTGCGAAATGGGGCTCCCCTGTCAACAAAATGGATCGTACAGCCGGCGGTTTGCATTTCCAGACATACAAGGGTAATTTCTCTCCAGACGAATACTATTACTACGCTAACGATACTAGCTGTTACTCGTAGAGATGGTGTTTATGGAAACAAGAGTGGTAAGACCCTATCTTAGGGTATTCAAAATAATACAAAACTAACGGCCCAAGGTACATATGATTTTAATAGCGACTTGACGGAGCCTATCATGAAATATCTGGCAAGCCATTGGGAGAAGAACTTTTCCCGTCGACTTCCCTCTGTATTGCGTAGTTTCACTACAAACGCCAATCTGATCCTGAAGAAATTTCATCATGCAGTTGAGAGCAGAAGCCGCAGAAATGGTTCTGGAATTGCTGGCTTGTCAATGCTGTCTCAACAACTTCGAACTTACGAAGCAACTTTCTCGATCTTAACCACGGAAATGGTCGAAGCTATTAACAATCTTCAACGTGATGCCAATCGAGAATTTGTGCCTGTAATTGCTAGGAACTTGGCACCTTCTTATCAATACTGTGCTAGTGAAAGCGGTATGTTAAAATCTTGCTTTCTCATTCATTTTGGTGCTAATATCATTTCAAGGAGCCGGCATGTATATGCGCATGAAAGACCATATGCGCGCTTCTATTGATCAGAAACGCAACTCTATGTTCAAAGAAAGTTGCGATGAAGTCAAAAAGAGTCTCGATAAGATGTGTAGGCGAGTTGAGGAGAGTATGAACAACAAGACCGACGAAGTCTACTTGCTTATGCGCAGAGATTACTTGCAGGTCCTCAATGGGGCTCAAGTTGGCGGTGAAGTAATGCCAAAATGGGAACGTCATATGAGATTGCAAGTTGCTCGTGCATTGGAGACCTACGAAAAAGGTGAAGCGGAGAAGGTTATTAACAGCGTGAAGGATAAAGAGTCTGAAGAGACTGCATCTTTGAAAGAAAATGAGGACATGAAGGATGTCAAAGCTGAAGAATTGAGTGTTGAAAAGGGCGATGGACTTACCGAAGGCAGTGCAGCTCAGGATGACGAGCTCAACGTTGGTGCCGAAAGAGATGATGCTGCAGAGGAAACTGCTGTCAAGAATGAACGTCCCGCGGATATAGAGACCAGCAACGACGAGGAGTCTGAAAAGCATCAAGAAGCTCCCGAGATGGAATCTTCTAAAATGGATGTTGATGCTCCAGCTGCTGAAGTTTCTTCTGCTATTCTTCCTCCTGCCGAAGTTACCCCAACAGAAGCTGTCCCGACCGAAGCTACTTCGACCGAAACTTCTGTGCTTCCTTCCGCCTAGACACCAATCTGTTCAGCCTTGCTGCTCATCAAACCACTATCTACATTGTATTTTTGTAAGATATTCGCTTCATTCTCTTCCTGCTAGGGCGGCGTTTACGAATATGACAGAATTTTCAGAATAATGGTGTTCCACGACGCGCGGACGGTCTTTGATTTTTGCTTCTAGCTATGGCTTTATTTAGGAGTACCGGGGTAAAAAAAACTAGCGAATGATGGGATGCGATGACTGGGTTTCAGCTCAACTAAGATGGGTTTAAAAACAAATGTTGAGGATTGTTGCTTAAAAGGATCGTTATGATGGGCATTTGCCTAAAATTATCTTGGTATGGTGATATCTGCTGGTTATAAGCTAGTGTATGAGGTAGAAAATCAGTATTTGCAAGTTCTAATAGCTGTGACATGTTTCTGTGATCCATTTTGAAGACCAAAAAGTCACAGTCCATCGGATATGCTTACGCTGAGCTCAAGTCGTCTTGGTGACTCGACAGCAAGGTGAGCGTACGGGTGCCTCTACTACTCCGCATTCGCATATTTGGATTGATGACAACCGTACAAGTTATGCAATCATATAGCAGATCTTTCACCATGTCCTTACTGATATCGTATTCTAGGAATTGTTTGTTGAGAAGATCTCTGCATTACGAAGGAGCGAAGGAGTGGTTTCTTTCAGGTTTTCATCACTACTTGAGCGACAATTAGGGTAAGAACGAACGGCGAAATGAGGTAGGCTTCTCATGTTAATACTGCAAACCTGTTCATTATCATTATCATTCACATAATCATTACGCTCGTTCAGTATTCACGAACATTTATTTACTTTGCATACCTAGAAAGCCACTTTATTATCACTGTCGTTATTACAAAAACATTATAGCAAAGATTAGAATATTCATTCAATATGGTTTTTCGACCCAACCCAGCCCTATCAACCGTTCGTGCTTTATTGGCGGAACCCAGATTATCAGAGATCATTATCCATCTTACATTCGCCTCTTCGTCCATTTCGAGAGCAATTTGTGCTCTAAGGAAGACAATAAGCCATAACAAGCTCTCTGATGCAAAATTTCAGCAATCTGTATCCAACAGCCTTAAGATAGTGCCAAGAAAACACAAACTTCATCCTTGGAAATTCATCAATATTGAGCTAAATTATGAAGGGGCAGAATATATACCATTAATTGACGAAACACTGAAGGATATTTTGAGAGATTTTGCCTGTAATCTGGGGCATTTCGAAGGTTGTCCTGTTTCCGTGGGTACGTCTCGGTTCCTACCAGATAGTAGCTCCTATGTGCGTGGATTGGTGAATGTAAGTGTTTTTTTAGTCCAGATTTTGTCTCAGCTGAAGTCAAATTTGATGAAATGACCCATTACTCAGCTTAGGATACTCACTGATACCGTATCGATAGCACGATGAACTACTTCACTACATTCCTCGCCCTCGTATATTCAATGGATATCCAACTCGACAATTACACCCTACGGAAACTTCAAATGCGAATTCAACTTCCTGTAGCAAAGCTGATGCAATAATTGCACAATATACATTAATCGGACTTCGATTAAGTGGTATTAAGCTACGTGGAGGTCGTCATGAACCCTCAACATCTGCGCAAGAACCCAGCTCGGATTCGACATCAAAGGATGGCTCTGGAAAAGGGCCCCATGTGAAAACAGCCCTCTCCGAACTATCCGAAGAGCTCAACAAGCAATCTCAACAACAAATGCAGCAACCACTGATACCTCAGAGTATGGAAGCTGCTGCTAAGGGAAATCCAAGAACTGATGACCAAACGATGCAGTATCACCAAATGAAGAACATGCAGATGCTGGCAAATGCTAAGCATTCCAACTACCAAATACCTACACATTTGACAGCCGCTATGAAAGATAAGCCTATAGAAGCCACTGACTCCTCTGATGATTCAGATGAAGGTGGAGTTTCTATATATATAAATCCAACCCCGAATTACATTGAGGTCGTGAAAGACTGGGTAGAACAAGTTGAAACGGAACGACAAGATACCAAGAAGAAGTCATGTTCATACCCTCTGCAAAATGAAAATTCTGGTACAATTCTTGAATGGCCATGGGTTCAAACCGAGCTAGATGGAGCTTTGCAACGGCTTGCCGTGGCAGAAAGCCCTACCCTAGAAGTGGAATCTAGGTCGGACAGTGAAGAAGTGACTTCTTCCATTTCAGAAAGCATTCCATCCAAGGCAAGTCCGGAGCAATTAGCTTCAACTGGCCTTGGGAGCGTCACAAGTTTCGAGACTTCTGAAAATACTCCGTTCGCAGCAGATGTCAAAGAACTAACTTCAATTATTTCAGAATGTCTTCCTCATCTTCGTGGAGGAGATAATCCAAAAAGAAACATTTTCAAACAAGGCTTAGAGAGAATTGCCGAGAGAATATCCTGTCACACGTTTCAGAATGATATAGATCTTGGTTATGGTGGTTCTAACTTTGCTGCGGAACCGTTTCCTGAGTATGATCCAACAGTGGACTTGAGGTACCTGAGTGGTATCTATCGGATTGATACAAAATGCCGCATTCGGGGCAATGATCCCCATGACAGATCTATCGTCAAACTTAACCCTGAAGAGTCAACCCAAGGCCATCACCTTGATAGCTCGAGCGCCGAATCTAAATCAGAATACCATTATAATTTCACGAAGAATCTCAACACCAGCAATAACTTTACATATTCGTACACTGGCCTTGAAGCGAATGATATGAAATTGAGGGGAGGGATTAGAAATACGCCTGAAAGTCTTTCGATTATTAGTCCGCCAAAATCATCAAAGGCTACTCATACACGCGATAAATTGCGTACTATAGTTGGAATTCCTCTGAAGTCTATCAGAGATAAGTATTGCGATAAATATAAGAAAAAGATCCGAGACAAAGAGGTTGAAGATAGTGATGAGTACGAAGGCAGCGAAGGAATTAGCGATGAATTCAAGAAGCTACTGGAAACTATAGAAGAAGAGGAAAGCAATAAAGAGAGGAAATCTTCGGACGACAAAATTGAGAAATATGAGCGGAACCCTGCACCTATCAGAGCGGGCGAAGGTCCACATTTGAAAGATGCATACCAGTGTCCATGGCCGGAGTTTAATAGCCACCTCGAACTTGCGACAAAGATAAAAAGGTTGGAACCGGATTCACCTGTTATTGAAGGACTACTTTCTAAAAACTGCACCGAGGAGCATTACTCCAGCAGTCATATCAAAGAATCGAAATCGACAGATACTCAGGAGTTGGGATCTGAAGATAAGATTCAAAAGAAAGAGAATAGACTCAATGCAGAGACAGGCTACCGGCTGACCACTAATTTTATTCTGGAAGTAAAGCTTGCCATGGGAATCACTCAAAGGAGAAAGAATCTGGCAAGAATTGCTCAGAGCCAGTTATATCGTGGTTCATCGCCTAACCCCAAGCCGTACGGCCCTACAATGATTTACTTGACGAATAAAACTCAGCTACGAGGAGGGAGTGGGAATGAGAATGAGACTAGATTTTTTACAAGAAACAGGTTGAGGTTTGCGCGATTGTTAAAAAACCGTCCAGAAAGTGAAGAAGCAATAGCGGAACCTGCTCCACCGGCGACGAGGAATGTTATGCCTGGCACAGGAGACGGACTGCAAAGACATCATCGAGATGACAGTGGTGTTTCAGGAATGGGGGATGGACAAAATCGAGATAAAGATGAATCTGTAGAAGATGAAACTGTAGAAAATGAAACTGTAGAAAATGAAATTCCTCGACGAGTTGTCAACCTTTCAGAAGAGGGAGCCGAAACCATTGAAACGGTTAGAGAAGTTGATTCGGATACTTCGGAGGAAAGAGAAAATGCAGCAAATGTTGAAGACACTGAGTCTCCGAAGGCTTCAGAGCCTGAGCGGGCTTCCAGACAACGACCTGAAAGACAAGAGGAAGAAAATGAGACGGAACATGGGACGCAACGGCGTTTTAGAAATGAGCTATTAGATATCTTATGGAAATTTCTTGCTCTTAAGGAGGAAATCTGGTTCAAGCGCAACGCTATCATACATGGCGCTCCAAGTTCCAAGCACAGCTTCGAAGCGCATCTTACCGCCGAAGATGTAAACGATATCCGCCAATACGTACGAAACAGTTTGGAAATGATAGGTATGAGTAATGAACCGCGCGATACCGTTGCCTGTCCCAACTTAGTTACACGCGCAAATAATCACTTGTTAAGGGCACGCCGCGTGCGGGAAATCTTTGATACCTGGTATAAAAGAGAAGGCCAACAGAAGAGACAGGATGTTTCTTCCTCTAACGCCCGTGAAGGATCTTCAGATACTGATGAGGCCAGTTCGGTTACAGCAGGGGGTGCGGGAATCTTGGATGATTGGCCTTTTGCAGCAGCTCCGAGTGAGAATTTCAGGCGTAATAGAAATGCTAGCGAGACGGGTGCGGATATCTCGAGAACTTCTTCTGATACTCAGTTATGTCGTAGAAGGTCTTCATTAATCTTAGCTCCGCTTCCGGATTTGTTCCCAGCGCCTCAGCCCGGTCAAGCATTTCGGGGCGAAACACGTGGGGAATCTTCGAGGAGCGGCGCCGGTGGAAATGGAGGTAGTATTGCTGAGAAGATAGACGTCTTGAGGGTTAAAAATAACATTCCTTCCAAAGCTTCTCAATGCGAATCCAGTATCGGTACCACTGATAGTAATGAGACTACGCAAGGCGGCATGCCTAACTGTCGAGAGCAAAACGAGGATCATGTATACCAGGAGCCAATTCCAACAGCAATCATGCAGAGACTTGGAGACTTGGGAGCGTCGCGTGTTGAAGCTGTTAATCTTCTCAACGCTACTGCGGGTAATGTTGATCGTGCGGCTGCAGTGCTGCAGAATGAAAACCCGCTCGAACAGGAAGATATGAGGAATATGCTTGTGGATCCGGAGAATGATCTGCATCAGGTTGTGGTGGTAACGGGTGTCCCGCCCCGGAGAGCCTTTTTGGCTTTGCTTGTTACTGAGAGTGATGTTGGGGGGGCGATTGATCTTCTAACGGGTGAAGCGATTGGTGTGACGATGAATGATGAGACGCCAGTTGATGAGGTTATTAGCGAAGAGGATAGTGGGAATGGATCGAGTGGGAATGAGATGAAGAAAGATGAGGAAGGGGAGGAGCGCGAGAAGAGTAGTAGTGAGGAGTCGGATGTGGAAGTTGCTGGAACAATCGAGGGACTCGAACCTCTTGCCAGCGAGACAGAAGATAATGAAGGGGAAGATGAGCTCAGGGAGGGCGATATTGAAGGAACGAATCTTGATGCTGCCGAATCGGATGAGGAATACCAGTCCCTTATTGACAAGACGGAGAACAATAATGAGGATGATATACACGATGAAGAAGATAACATAGATAATGATGGACATGCTGATACAAATGACAATAAAAATAACAGGGCAGGCGAGGCTCCCACTATTGAGCTGGAGATGGTATTTACTTCCCGTAAAGGAAAAGAAAGAGCAGAGGGGTACAATCTCTGATAATTGGGCAGATTTTCCTAAAGGGCTGGGATTGGCGAATAATTGTATGTCTTTATTTCTTGTTCTTTGAGAAAAGATCAGCGGATTGTATATAAATAGCGGGGGTTTGAGGATAATTGGAATAGTTCAAGCGTATGATAGATATTTTTCTAATGCTTCATTGTGGACATGAAAGATGATTGATTCTGTTCCAATTTTATAATGAAATGGTATGATCGCCAGGTTCATAGCTGGTCGTGTAGTAGGGTAGTTTCATTGCTTTTATTGCATATACCTCTTATTCACTTTGAAGCTCTGTCTACATCTGATTGGGCTGTTGAGAGGTAGAGGAAGTGGAGTAGTAAAGCTGGGAGTGGTAAAGCTGGGAGCGCTAGCTTTTGATTCCTCCTTTCTTGATTTCTCTTATCTAAAGTTCAGGAAAGCGAGCTTCACTCTTGAAACAAGCAATACATCACAACTGTAGCAAAACAATCAAAGTGAATATCGGGTCAACCTACTATATGGCCGACAGCACTATATCACAAAACCTGTTCACTCTCCCTCAGCTCTCCTCCTCACTTCCGCAAAATCACTCAACACCTTATTCAAACCCTCTCTGTGCATGCAATTCTCGAATTTCCAACTGCCCGCCAAAGCATCCAATTGATTTTCATCCAGCCCTCTAAAAAGCTCGGCAAACTCATCCGAGAAAGTCTTCACAGCGTACGTTTGTACCGCTGCTCTCAAAATCTGTCTTTGAATACCCCAGTTTGTCGGGTATTCGTCTTTGGACTTTGGGGCATTTTCTTCGATCCACTTCACGAGCGGATCTAATGCTTTATCTAATGATTCCGAAGCAGGGGGACCCCATAGATCGAGCTGGAGAGCGCGTTTCTTTTCAACAAAGGAGGATATGAGGGAGTTGTATGGGGAGGAGGGTGATGTGGTGACCATGCCTTGGAGACCGAGATCTTTGTAGAGCCAGATACTCCAGGGGATTTGGTATTTATCGTAGATTTGTAGTTGGGCGCCCAGGAGAGAGTAGCGCTGAGCGTTTATTTCCGAGGCGTTGGGTTCGAGAGATGGGTCGGCGTAGACGGGACCGAATTCGCCGTTCCAGCTGGGGACGGAGTGGGTATGCATGAATTTGCATTTGCGTAGGAAACTCGATTCGAGTTGGTCGATTTGGGCGGGGGAATTGGTGAAAGGGGTGCCGGTCGGGAAACCCATGGATGAATAGTCGTGTAGTGCGTAGGCGCAGTTGGGAAGAATGGTGTTGAAGTGTTTCCATTCCATGGCGAAGGTATTTCCGTCTAGCCAGAGAATGTGGTTGGGGTCTATTTGGCGAATTTCGGATTCGAAACGGGTGTAGAATTCTGGGAGACGATGATGTTGGGGATCGCAGGGCTCGTTAATGGGGTTATAGCCTGCTACCCATGGGTTGTCACGGTAGCGGGCGGCGATTTGCGACCACAGCCATATTGTACGATCTTGGTGATCTTTGTGGTCCCAGAAAGAGGCGTAGTTTGATGGATTATCGGAATGCCATTCTGGGTTTTGCGAACCAGGGACAGTATGCATGTCGAGGATTGTATAGATTTTATGTTTGGCGCACTATATGTGTTAATACATGTAGACATAGAGGTTTGAGATATACCTACAAGATCAACAACACGATCAAGATGTTTGAACCCACTTTCTTTCAAAAATCTAGGATTCATGTCATCTTCAAAATGACGATAATTGAATGGTAAACGTAGACAATTCAAACCCAGGCTAGCAAAGAATTTGGCGTCTTCTTCCATGAAGAAATACTCTAGGAATTTATCAAAGAAGAACTCATATTTCTCCTTGCCAAGGACTTTTAACATGGCAGCTCGATGTTGATGTTCTTGAGCTGGAAAGCCTGTGATGAAGTTCTCCATGTTCATCCATCCTCCTAGACCCGCCCCACGAAGGATGACTGATTTACCAGAGTTGTCGACGATTTGGTCGCCTTTTACGCGAAGGATGCCGTTGGACATGTTGTGAATAGGAGAGAAGCAGCTTGGTAACTTGTACGACTATAAGAAAAGTGCCAACAAAAAAGTTCCCTACTGCAAGAACTTTTAGTCATAAGAATAAAGAGAAAGTTCGCACGTCCCGAAGCTCAAAATTATATAGTTATACACTTTATGTCATTCAAGTCAAGATCTTTGTATTTAGGCTGATATCCAAAGTTGTAAATATTACTCTTCTTGTGTAACCCCACCCTGTGTTCCCCCATGTTTCCTCCATTTTATCCGAACCCAGAGTAGAATTTGATCAACGACATAAATTTTCAAGCGTGCCAATCAGATCAGTAGATCATGAGATTGAAGCACTTGCTCAAAGTAAAGAATTGTTGCTGGGTCAAGTGGTGAGTAGGGTGTACATATATATTTCGGGTGAACGGTTGAAGGCTCGGGTATACATGGAACATGGAAGGACTTCGGGACGCAATTGATCAATATCCAAAGCTTGCCGAGAGAATCTTAAGCCAATTCCCTGGAACGTGTTTGAGCAGGTATCGTAATTTAAAAGAAACCAGAACTTTCGGCATGATACCATTTCATCCACCTTGGAGATTTGGTCTTATAGAGGAAGTAAACTACTTCCCAACTATGGGAAGTATGTGACTTCGTAGAAGATGTAATGAGTTTGTAATTTATAAGGCCAAGACTTTTGACTCTCAATGAATGAATGGTTTGCGAGGAGCAAAACATTATCAACCTTCGCATAAAGATATAGCCATATCTTGAATCCAGTTTAAACAATACGCACTGTATAATATCAGCATGCATCCGTGATCCTTCTGAAAATAGTCTGCCTCCACGGCAGTGGCCCCCGGAGGGCCAGCGGAGCGTCATCTCAATCGATTGATGATGACGATAAGCTCTCAAAGTCTCAAAGTCTCAAAGTCTCATAGCTCTCATAGCTCTCTATATTCAAAGATATTGCTTCCTTGCACATATCCTCTTGCGATTCTCCGAAAATAGCCCCCAGATCTTTTCAAATGCCGACCTCGGTCCACTTTCCACACGTGATATATCAAAATTATGCAACCTTTCCTATCTAAGTTTAGTTTCAACGATCGGGAACCAGCCGGAAACCTTGGTCAACACAAACAACAGCTTGTATGAAGGAAGAAGTATTACGGTACACGAAAAGATTCCTCTCCACCGAAAGTCTTTTTTGTCCCTCATCAAATATTTAATCCACACCAACATTCTTTCTTCCTTTCTCCTTTCCCACCCCCTCATCAAAATAATAATATATTTCACATCATGTTCGCCGCAAGAAGAGCATTGACTGGAGCAGTCCAAACCAGAGCTTTCTCTGCTTCCGCTAGAGATGTAAGATAATGTTTTCTCGTCTGATGTTTTGGATTTAACTCATTGGCCTGGCTTCGTCATTTTGTGAATCTCAACTAATTTTATATACAATACAGCTCTCCAAGGTTACCGTCCTCGGTGCTGCTGGAGGAATTGGACAACCATTGTCCCTCCTCCTCAAGTTGAACCCCCGCGTTACCGATTTGGCTTTGTACGATATCCGTGGAGGTCCAGGTTCGTCAAAATTTCCCAAATTCATATTGTTGAGGAGATGCAGTCAAGAACAAGGGGATTGGATGTACAGTTATGCTAATAGGATGTTCAATTGGATAAATAGGTGTCGCAGCTGATATTTCCCACATCAACACCAAGTCCAAGGTTACCGGATATGAGCCAACCCCAACTGGTCTCGCCTCTGCTCTCAAAGATGCCGAAATCGTCTTGATCCCAGCTGGTGTTCCACGTAAACCTGGTATGACTCGTGATGATCTCTTCAACACCAACGCATCCATTGTTCGCGATCTCGCAAAGGCTGCTGCTGAGTCTGCACCAAACGCCAACATCCTCGTTATCTCCAACCCAGTTAACTCAACTGTTCCAATTGTTGCCGAGATCTTCAAGGCCAAGGGAGTTTACAACCCAAAGAGACTTTTCGGTGTTACCACTTTGGATGTTGTTAGAGCTAGCAGATTCGTTAGTGAGATCAAGAAGTCCGACCCAGCCGATGAGAACATTGTTGTCGTTGGTGGACACTCTGGTGTTACCATTGTTCCTCTCTTCTCTCAATCTTCCCACCCAGATCTCGTCGGTAACGAGAACCTCCTCAAGCGTGTTCAATTCGGTGGTGATGAAGTTGTTCAAGCTAAGGACGGTGCTGGATCCGCTACCCTCTCCATGGCTATGGCTGGTGCCCGTATGGCCGAATCTTTGTTGAAGGCTTCCCAAGGAGAGAAGGGTGTTATTGAGCCAACTTTCGTTGACAGCCCATTGTACAAGGATCAAGGTGTTGATTTCTTCGCTAGCAAGGTTGAGTTGGGACCAGATGGTGTTCAAAAGATCTTGGAAGTCGGAAAGGTTGATGCTGCTGAGGAGAAGTTGTTGGAGGCATGCTTGGCCGATTTGAAGAAGGTTCGTTTTCCTATGATACTAAAGTTTATGTCTGTTTTATTTGAATTCAATACTAACATATCTTTCTCGCAGAACATCGCAAAGGGTGTTGAATTCGTGGCCAAGAACCCAGGAAACTAAACTCGAAAAATCTCTCAAAATTCCCATGATCAAATAGTCCGAAAATACCCACCTTTGAACAAACCTCAATTCCTGAAATGAATTTTACAATGAATCTTTGAGATCCTCAATTCCAATGCAATACTAGCGCTTTCTTTTCGCATGTATGTACACATATAATGAAATGAAGGAATATAGATAAGATTTCGATTTCTTGATGAATTCGATGGAGATATGTTTGGTCATGATTTTAGCTATTTGATTTCAGGCAATGCGTTATGCAAGCGATGTAAAATTATAATGAAATGACTCCTCTATTATTGATATGTTTCTGATGGTTTTTATATTTGGATGTGAGTTCCCGGTCAAAAGAGACTATGCTATTACGTTCTCTACGATCTCGATCCATCCCATCCATTTATCCAGCCGTTCCGAATCCCGCCTTAACCGACTTCTTCTCTTCCACTACTTCCCTTCCCTCCATCCATCCATCCATTCTCCATCCTCCACTATCATACCATGGTGGGTGGGTGGGTG
>PQXK01000244.1:0-56386 GCA_004786245.1 Botrytis hyacinthi | reverse complement strand
GGGGGGGGTCTTAGAGTGAAGTATTAGTTATCTATATAGTATATGATAAGTTTACCTACTTTCTCACACGCGTGAAAATAAGTTAAATTCTATGCTAACTACATTCCTTCCTGGTGAAATCTATAATTGCAGGCTAATATATATGAAGGAATCTGGAATCTATATTGGGAGGAAGGACGGTGGAGGAGGGGGGCAGGAAAAAATGATTATTGGAAGCTAGAAACTATAATGAAAGATGAAAGAGTAGAATCTATAAATGAATTTGAAACAAATTATATATCTAAATAGGTAGGTAGATTCTATCTGTTACAAGAGTAAAAAAAATGAATATTTCGATGATATAAAAATAGTACTCGGGGCTTTTACTGGTGTCATGTATGAGAGCAATTTACCGTTTGTTGTACGACGAAGAGGTCAAGAGATCAAGATCGAAGAATCTGATTAGTCACTGAACTGAGTACTATAAACCCCGATAAACTCAATACCAAAGCGACGATCTAGGTACATGGAAGGATGCATCAAGTGACTACATATATATATCCAGACCACAACTCCATATCACTATCCGAAACTCCCAATATTGAGCTTAATAGATCCCACTCCCGAGTATCCCAAAACTAGTAAACTAACAATACACTCCTATAAACCCTCTCGAGAACACCAACCCTTCTAGAAACTTCAACCTCCCATACTTCGATCGGAAGCATCATAAAAAGTTTACCGTGCCATCATCGCGATATGCCCGTAGCTTTCTTATTCGTGTCAGTCGTCTTTTATTACCGCGATACCTATCACGATAGGGAGGGGATCCGGGAGTTATTTTTGGAGATGCTAATGGTTTGTCTGGTTCTGGTTCGGGTTCGAGTTCGGGCTCTGGCTCTGGCTCTGGCTCTGATTCTGGCTCTGGCTCCGGTCCACCTTCTTTCCCCTGATATTCCCACTCAGATCCACTAGGTATTTCTTCTAATGGGCTTTCCTCGCGACGCCTCCTCTGCATTTCTATAGCCATCTCCACATACGCCATCCCTCCTCCCAGGGAATCTATTACACCATAGATTCCGGGCAAGAAACGCCATACATCTTGATTTATCGGTTCGCCTATATCTCCTATTACACTCAAATCATTCGGCGTCCAATACCACTCCACATCTTGCAGCCAGCTATGGATTAATCTGTCTATACTCAAATCCCTGAGGTCTGCGTCGCGAGTGCGTTCAAAGATTGGGCCTTGCTTTTGGCTAAGGTGTGTCCTGGCGTACCGACGGATAGTTCGCCTCATTCTATATCGTTCAATCAACCCCAATCACATACGTGATTCATGGAAAGACTAACCTGTTATAATATGATCCGCCCTCGTAGTACGGAGATGGTACCCAGCCTACAAATCATCAATTAGTTTATGGAGTTTCCCAAAAGTTGGTAATGGTGAGTGAAGATTTGATCCCTTCGAACTATAATACTGCGTAGAGGGCTCAATTACTACGAAATGCATTTCGGGATTGAAAGCTTCTAGTGTTGCGTTATACTCTGGGTCATTGATGACATACTCAAAACCCCCAATAGATTTATTGTTCTAAGCATATTCAATATGGAGGGTTCAGAAATGAAAGTCCAGCCTTGCGGGACTGCATCATCAACAATCCAGCACGCGGTTTCGAGTGTAGAATAATGTAGAGGCTCTTAACTTACTATCAATCCAAAGTGGTGACATAACAGCCAAGTCCGGCATGGCAGCGCTAAAGCAAGCTGCCACGATATCTTTGTATAGGCGACAAGAACAAAGAAATGTTCGCCGTGTGAGTATTTTGTACGCTTGGGGATGCTCTAGTACTGTATGGCCAAGTGAAGTGATGAATGATTTTTCGAGATCGGTGAAACCCGGATCCTGAAAGTACACTTTACTTGGTGGAATATTGAATTTTTGCCCTGCAAAATGTTATATATGTGTTTCGCGAGAAAGGTTAAGAGGGCGGATGGATTAGAAATTCAAAAGCAAAATACTTACTCAAAATATCAATCCAACATTCAAAGCCAACCACTTGAGAAAGATGAGGAAGATCTACGTCTTGTTCTTCATTTCGCGAACCGTAATTTGTATCATACTTGTAAGAACTATTTGTGCCACCCTGTATCGATCCAACACCCATGGACAACGCTGAATCCACTACTAGCTTCAGAGGAAATATCGTTTTTTCCAGCCATTCTTTTTGAACGGCGTGAAATTCTGATCCTTTCCACCCGCGAGTCATTTCCGCATGTATAGCTAACATGCCCGCAAGCTTTTCAGCTTCAGTCTTTTCACTAGGATGGGACATCTCGGACACTAATGGGAAAGATTGAATTTTTGAATGGTTTCTCCAACGCCGAATTATGTTTCCTGTGTAATGTGTAATATATACAAGGAGATAGCACAAAAGGGAACAAGCTTATAATAAAATCAAGCATCGGATAGAACAGCCAAGTTCTAGATGAACAAAAGAAATAACATGAAGTGGAAACATGAAAGGAGTTGATAACAATACCCCAAATCCGGCACTTATTCATGACAAAGGTACTTTGACCTTTGCACTCCAGCATAGAACTTCGAGTCACAGTATAGGAATGAACAACAGAGCATCAGCCAATTGGCTTTCATTATTTGTGAGGAAGAGAAGTCAATCTCCCTTTCTCTCACCAGAATGGTAATGCGTTCATCAAATTTCACACAAACATTCATAACGATCACATTTTTGAACTTCAGTGTCAATAGAAGTTAGTAGATAAATGGTCACAGCCAAGAAGCATTTTACTTGCAGGTTCAATGACAAGACCATGTCAAGACCATGTCCGTACTTCAAGAAACAATACACCCTGCCAGGACGGAAGCTATCGTTGAATACAAAAATACTTCCTATGCATGTTAACTATGCACAAATAGATGTATTGCTGGTCTCCTGTATATAGCAATGAAAATAAGGAAGAATTTAATCTTGAGAAAGAATAGGAAATAGAGCAGTACGTAGACTTGCCATTTTGAAGATATTGAGATGATTGTTTGAGAGAGGAAGTATCCACTAAGACGGGGGTTTTTTTAATATTCCTTGTGAAAGGCAAACTCCACAACAATGTTAATTTTGAAGTAGAAGTTGACTTGTGTAGCAGCTCTTTAACTGCATCATGTTATCATGCCATTCAAACTTGTTTGTACATTCTTCTCAAATCTGCAACCCGTTCTGTCACCATTCAAAAGTCGGTAACCCTACCATTATAACTCCAATCGCCCCTCTCACCTGAACTTCCCCACCTCAAAGGTTCATTCTTTGGACCACCAACCTCTCCAGTCTTCGGGTTGATGTCCCCTTCAAATTCTGGCCTCGCACCTCTGCGAATATCCGGGTGCAATTCCTCTCCTTTTCCTGTAGCAGATACCCTAGCGTTCACAGCAGCCAATTCTATATCCTCCTTTTCAGCAGCAGTGGTTGCAGGTGATTGATTTATTTGTGGTCTTGTTCGCGTCGATGACTTCAATGTATTGGTAACGACTTCAGTTTTCGGGGTACTAAATGCACCAGTAGAGGAGCGCTGCAGACGTTCAAATTCTTCTTGTTCCTTTGGTGGCAAGCGTGGCGGGGCTGGGCCCGTTGCGAATGCTGTTCGAGAAGTAGTTTGTGAGAAGAAGCGACGGGAAGGAAGGAGAAATCTTGACGGTAAAAGTCGAGACATTTTTAATTGTTGTTAAATCGGGTAGTTCGAGAACTGAATGATAGGAGGAATTAAATATCGATTCCAGTGTGATGTGTTTGAATCGGTTGTTCACGGACAATTGCTTTCTATATCAGCCGGATTATGTTGTGGCAAGGAGAAGGAGATTAATGTTGATTGATACCCGAGGAGGTCATGACGAAATTAAGTATTCAACTGGCAAGAGAATGCGAGATTTTGCCAAGGCGGTGACCTAATTGAGCGATAACTAGTGAGGGGCGACGGTTTTGACTCACTTTTTTGGGTGATCAATAAGAATTATATACACAAGAAAGGAATTCTACTTGGAGACTATTTCAAAAAATTCGTTCATATATCAATCATCGTCCTCCTCCTTCTCTTACACTTTCTTCGTCCCATAACACTTCTTTACATACATATCAATCTATAATTCAAAATGGACCATCTAAAGAGGACATTTGCACAATGCAAGAAGGAAGGAAGATCCGCATTGGTAACATACATCACTGCTGGCTTTCCTCAAGCACATGATACTGTTGATATCCTCTTGGGGATGGAGGCTGGTGGTGCCGGTAAGCGATACCTCATCTCCAATTGACGGTGTGGAAGTTGACAATTGTTCGCAGATGTTATTGAATTAGGTATTCCGTTCACAGATCCTACTGCGGATGGACCCACGATTCAAAGAGCAAATACTCAAGCTTTGAAGAATGGTATAACAGTTACTTCGGTCTTACAAATGGTACGGGACGCAAGAAAGAAGGGACTAAGAGCTCCGGTTCTTTTCATGGGTTATTACAACCCTTTTCTGAGTTACGGAGAGGAAAGATTATTAAAGGACTGCCGAGAAGCTGGTGTCAATGGATTCATTGTTTGTGATCTTCCACCAGAGGAAGCTGTGAGCTTCAGAAAGTTTTGCACAAGCGGAGGGTGAGTTTTTGGGAGAGCTTTCATACGTCGCGTTTGAATACATGGCTTACAATATTTGTTCAACAGATTATCCTATGTTCCTCTCATCGCTCCTTCGACTTCCGAATCCCGAATGAAGCTTCTTTGCAAGCTCGCAGACTCTTTCATATATGTTGTTTCAAGAATGGGTGTTACTGGAGCCACAGGAGGTTCAATGGATGCTGGCTTGGAAGGTTTATTGAAAAGAGTCAAAGAATACTCAGGAAACGTTCCAGCCGCTGTAGGATTCGGTGTTAGCACAAGAGAACATTTCTTACAGGTCGCCAAAATCGCCGATGGAGTCGTTATCGGAAGTCAAATTATCAACACCGTCAATCAAGCACCTGCCGGAAATATCGCAAAAAGTGTCGAAGAATACTGTGCGGAAGTTTGCGGGAGAAGGGGTGTTCCAAGTGAGAGTGAGGGTCTGACTAGAGAGGTTGGAATGGCCGAGACAATGGGTGTTGCCCAAGAGCCTAGCGGAGAAAATGTTACTGTCGATGCCGTCGTTAGGGATGAAGACAGATCAGGACCCGGTTTAGCTGATCAGATCGAGGCCTTAAATACCAATGGCCCCATAGATCCCAAAATTGCATCTCAGAAGTTCGGAGAATTTGGTGGACAATACGTACCAGAGGCGCTCATGGATTGTTTATCAGAGCTTGAAGCAGGATTCAATGCAATCAAGGACGATCCAGCATTCTGGGAAGAATACCGAACATATTATCCATGGATGGGACGACCTGGTCAATTACATGAGGCCGAAAGACTTACTGAATACGCTGGTGGTGCAAAGATCTGGTTGAAGAGAGAAGATCTAAATCATACCGGAAGTCACAAGATCAACAATGCTTTGGGACAAATCCTTCTTGCTCGACGATTAGGAAAGACCGAGATTATTGCAGAGACTGGTGCAGGACAGCACGGTGTGGCCACAGCGACTGTGTGCGCAAAGTTCGGTATGAAATGTACCATTTACATGGGAGCTGTAAGTTTGAACTGTCTTTTTTTCGCTTCTATTGGATCTTCTCTTGGCTTCTTCGTTACAGTATTAATAAAATTTACAGGAAGACGTAAGAAGACAAGCTCTCAATGTTTTCCGAATTAAGCTTCTTGGTGCATCTGTTGTTGCCGTCGAAGCTGGTTCGCGTACACTTCGAGATGCTGTCAATGAAGCTATGCGCTCTTGGGTCGTCAAGCTTGACACTACTCATTACATCATTGGCTCAGCAATCGGCCCTCACCCATTCCCAACTATCGTCAGAACATTTCAATCCGTCATCGGCAACGAAACTCGAGCTCAAATGCTAGAGAAGCGCGGCAAACTCCCTGATGCTGTCGTTGCATGCGTTGGAGGTGGTAGTAACGCGGTTGGCATGTTCTACCCATTCTCAAAAGATCCAAGTGTTAAATTAGTTGGTGTTGAGGCTGGTGGTGATGGTTTAGATACAGATCGCCACTCCGCTACTCTGAGTGGTGGTACAAAGGGTGTTCTACATGGTGTCCGTACATATGTCCTCCAGGACAAACATGGACAAATTTCAGAGACTCATTCCGTATCTGCTGGTTTAGATTACCCTGGTGTTGGACCGGAATTAAGTAATTGGAAAGACACTGAGCGTGCGAGGTTTATTGCGGCCACTGATGCGGAGGCATTCAAAGGATTCAGACTGATCAGTGAGAAAGAGGGTATCATCCCTGCTTTGGAAACTGCGCATGCAGTATGGGGAGGAGTAGAATTGGCAAAGACCATGAGCAGAGATCAGGATATCGTTATTTGTTTAAGTGGTAGGGGTGATAAGGATGTACAGAGTGTTGCAGAGGAATTACCCAAGTTGGGCCCAACAATCGGATGGGATTTGAGGTTTTAGATATGAATTATGAGCGACGAGTGGCCGAGTTAAGGTTAATGGGCGTTTCAGGGTTTTGTAAATATTTCGAAAATTATGAGGGTGAATAGATCGTTAGAAAGAAAAGTTACTTATTTACAATGAATAAATACAGTTGATAGGCGAAGGTGCATAGCACCCAATTTCCAATCATTTGCTAGCAACGCTCTCAAGCCTTTGCTTTCCACCTGATGGATACCTCTCGGGACTCCCGCTGGGCAACCTCGTCTTCGTCCTCGAACTTCTTGAAAACAGTCGATATGCCAACCTTCGACAAGCCGTCTGGGATGTGATGATATACACAATCACATTCCAAACACCCTGTAGCGACAACATTAATGATTCAATGTAGTTCAACGGGAAATTAACTTTCGATGGATCCGCCATTTGCCAAATTCTATTGATGCTCGCGGGAACCCAAGTAATAATCATAGCAAGAAAGAAAAGAATAGCCACTCGTGCATACAGCCAAGCCTCGGGATTGGTTCCAGACTCTGCAACCTCTCTGGTCAAACTTCTCATTCTTCGCATCTGATACGCCTGGGATTCTTGTTGTTTTTGTTGAGGTGTCGCTTGGATTTCTACTTCATATTGATCCGAGTGCAGTACACTTTCAGAAATGCCTTGATCGCCGGGATCTTTGACGATGGATCGTTCTTCGTAGGTGATTTCGATTTCAGTCGTGATGGTATTTGCGAATGGGTTCTCGTTCATCGGATTGAGGAAGCCGCTTAGGTGTTCACGTTTGGACCAGATTACTTTGGCGGCCATAACGTATACGATGAAAGCGAAGAGGATAGTAACCCTATGGTCATCGGATCAGTAAACGTGATCATATTTGAGAAGAACGTTAGAAGCTCGGATCGCAGTACTCACCAGACGATAACATATAAGAAAACCAACCGCATCCAATCCCAATCTTCGCCAATCCAGCACCAAACAATAGCTGATCCGTAAATACGACCCCCCGATTTTGTCGTTATAAATAAGAATACAAAAGCGGGTATGAAGGAAAGCCCGTAGCATGCAACCAAGTACCAAATATCCAGCTTTCTTAATTGATGTGTGGTATATCCTTTGAAGAAAATGAGGTATACGTTGATGGCCATGAAGAACGCCCAGTAACAATCAACTCCACGGAACATCTGCACCAAGAAACCTTGGACCTGACATATTGCGGAGTCATCGAATTTTGCTTTATCCATCAATGATGCTTTGCCAAGCTCAGATATCAAGCACGAGATACTCGAACCAATATTCCCCCATGATGCGAAGAAAATGAGTCGATTGATTGGTTTGTCGAAGGATGAACAAAAAAAGTATGTGATGACTATGAATAGATTACCAACGATAGAAACGGCTGACGTAACTCTCTCTGTGATATCAACCGCTTTGTATTGCTCGTATGTTAGAGACATGACGGACTCCTTAGGCAAATGGATATGTCGAAAGGAGAGAAGAGTCAGGAGACTACCAGACCTTCTATAACGTGGTTCAACGACGATCTTCAGGAGTCAATTTGGAGGATTGAAAGCGGAAACAACTAAGGAAAGACATAATTGAAGTAAACTTTTATGTTGTGGAGATTATGTAAATAACATATATCCCAAAGTGATTCCTTTTAAAGGAATAAGAGGATCCCCATTTGACCATCCCATCTTGAAGAGTTCGTTAGACAAGGGGATGCATTTAATTTGAAGGTTTAGAGTTCATAAAAAACTCTAAATCATGACATACCGGTAAGATACCGATAAGCACCCGGTAGAACCCCCAATGACAGACTTTTGAGGTACTGTAAATCTTCGGTACAGTGCCGGCGACATGTTTCACTTCCCCGGACAGAAAGGCAACCACACGCGTCGACAAGGTTGGAATCGATATTTTTCAAGCGATCTTTCTTCTTATAGGAAGTTGCCCCGGATTCCTCCCCCCCCAAACGACTACGTTTGGAATGAAAGTTTTGGGCTTGGTGCCCTGAACAAATGAAGAACGTTACATAGTTCATTGTAATTAGGTATATATGCATGATTATAAGGACTGAAGCATCAAATGATATCATTCTGCTATTGAGAATTGACAAAGATTACTAAACGGACGAACCGTGTGGATGGTGTAAAGGTGTCGAATATATGGGTCCGTATATGTATGCCCGTATGCCCACCCCTAAGCGAGAATGCGAACTGGGTAAGCCCTGGCCTTGTAGACGGATTACTCCGTGTCTAGTTGCACCAAAATACGCGGCAACTGTTTTTACTTTTCGTTATCCCATGTGGCAAGCTGGCCGCTAATCTATATTAATTTTTCCCGCTTTTTATGCTTCTAGATTTCACATCGCACTCGATCTTTTATACAAGCCTTTTGACATGCGATGTACTCGTGCCACCAGGAAGTATATATGCGACACCTCGCATAAATGCACATACCACAAGATGGTAGACTACAAGAGGACTAACCTGATTTTCTAAGGTGGAGTGTTGCATCCTTTCTGGCCGCACGAGCATTATAATAACTCCGACATGTTCTCACTTGAATATTAAAAAGGGATGATCTCGTAATTTTAGTCATCATAGCTTTCTTGACGACGTCGTAAATACCTATGCTCGAAAAATTTGAAAGGTTGTAGCCTCATTCAAGGCCGAAAATGGATCAATTTCATGCATCAGATTTGCAGAATCCATAGAATCGTGATGAGATTACGTTCTCAACTATTACTAGAGTGAGGGTAGATTGAACTTTGATTCACACATGACGCACTTCTTAATTTATCGAAAAAGTTAATTCCTATTTACGGTTCAATCGTAACATTTTACGATCACCATAGAGTACTATGCGGTGACTATGCGACACTATACGGTGAAAAACGACCATTGCGTCGGGTGTTTTAGGATGAACTGAGTCAGAGTTCAATTCATAGGATAGATTGACTATGGATTCCTAGACCTTGTGGAGATTGCTCCTTATCCCCCTCTATCTGAATTCCCTGGGTCATATCTACATAGCAGTTGCTCCTGCTAATTTACCCGACTTAGTGGCCGTCGCAAGTCATCCGAAATTGAACACATTTCAAGACTCAGCAGGGATTTTGTGATAACGGCCCAGCAATTTTTCCTCAAGTCAAGGCCGCCATGTATTTCATGCTCTGTTGCGGTAGTCTGCTCAAGCTTCCCCTGATAATCGTTCCTCGATAATCGTTTTTCGATGGGTTCTTTGGCCGGAGCTTGTTGCACCCGAAAAGCTCCCGAGGCGGGAACGGGTTACAGCTCTTTATTTGTCTTAGAAGAGATTCATGGTGTTCTAGTAATCTATCGCCCCCTCCCTCCCCCATTCCTCCCTGGAAGATATGTTGTGATTCTAATTCAGAGAAGCTCCCAGTACCTGCACTTTAGAAGCATTTTCCTGGGAAACACTTTGAAATCTAGAGCCGCCGCTGACGACCACTCAATTTTCAAGTACAGAAACGGCATGATCCTAGTGTAGTACAAGTTTAACTTGAATGTTGGAAGATAACTATCACCTCAATCATATACGATGCTAGAAAGCCCGAGTTCATCATGTAGACAATGATATCAATCTTGTCTTCAAGCTCATTCGATATATCTATCTTGATCAGCGATTAGAATACTAGTTGCACTTTTGTGTAAGGTATCGACAAACTTCACGATGAAGGTCATACAATTGGTTTTTCTAATACACTTCTATCGTTCCGGATATCTTTGATATCGTTTACAATAGATTAATTTGGCGTTCAAGCGTGCAAAAAGTAAGAAGCTGATCTATCAGACGTAAAGAGAAAACTCCTATTGGCTAGCACATCACAGTAGACTCGGTATCGGAGGAAATTTAAGGCTTTCTAAATTGTAAAACATCTTTTTCGTCATTCTCACACACTTAACAGGGTGATGCATGGTACAAACTCCTTCGGAACGTTCGTTCTACGTACAGATCAGGTACGGGTACCGTCTCTATAAATTACTTTACCACATATTAAAAACGTCTAATCACCAAAAGAGCAGAAACGTCGCTAATTGTTATCGAAAAAACACGCCAAGTCCTATGTACCCCCCTAAACTAAAATAAACGAGGGTCTAAATCAGTTAGACGAAGTTGGACAAAGACGTTTCATTGGCTGCCCTATTTATTATCATTGTTCAAGTTGGAGTCTCTGGAAGAATTTCGCTTTGGTCGATCAGTTCTGGATAGATAGCTACTCAGATTCTATCTTTAGATGCTTCTGCTTTGTGGTGATTGTCGGTATGATCTCAATCTTGCGAAGTCTGGTAGTCAGAGTGACATTCTTCACAAACTTGTAATCAAACAAATTGATAGTTGCCATGGATGGTGTAGGTGATGGGCATACTTCAAGTTTGATTGTCATTTGGGTGCTCTGATTGCACACGACTAATTGTGATGACATAGCGAACTCGGGCCTCGACAATCCAAGCGCCTCCCCTTGAACTGTTCACCACCGACGAAGTCATTGATCGTTCTGCTGAGGAAATTCTGTAGTTTCTTATGAGAGAAACGTGCGGAGATTGTGACGAAATAGATAGAAAAGTTCGCGAAACATGAAAATTGTGCCTAGACGTTTGATACATTGTGAGTATGAACAATATCCCATATGAGTTGAGATACTAAAGTCTTCTATGCCCCTTAGATCTACCCCTTATTCACGATCATTCGTGCTGGGCACTGCATCATAGTGATATTCATGAGCCGTTCGAACCCAACCGTTTAAGATTTGACAGTGTATCTGCAAAGGGAATAGCACGGATTGGTTGTGACTGAACAGTAGGATTTGGGATGCGTTACTAGACACGAGTCGAAAGAAATCCAGACTGGGGCATGTGGTTGAGGTGGTATGATAGATTTTTAACAAAAGGTTTGAAATGTTGTTACGATCTCGTGTGAAGGAATCGGTCCATTCGTGTATGACAGAAGCGATAACTTCTGTAGTAAAAGAGTGGTCTTCGTTGCCTTCAGATATGTATCATTTCACATGTTAAATTCGAACAGAGAGCCGTCGATTTCGATAGAAAAATTACGCCCTTATTATCAAACTTTGAGTCAGAAGAAAAGAAATCATTGTCGCAAACTGTGGCAGAATCGGAGTCAACACATGGAGTCAAACGGGTTCGCGATGTGACAGACAGCTGATATGTTTCTACTGTTCCCTTCTTTCCTTATTCTTTTCCTCCTTTTGATCTCTGGTTCTCTTCTCTCAACAAAAGACTTCACAAATGCAGCGCAATAAAAAACATAAGGATAACGCAGAATCATTCAGTGACATTTCAAATATCTGCCATCATCGACCAGTCTACCTCCGCACATCCCACTTACTCTCAACAAGCAACAGTCCTTCATTAATCAAATATCCATTCTGCAAGTCTCATTCGATAGTCCGCGTCCAGAAACTTCTCATCATAAGCATCAAAGAAAGTCAGTCCAGATGTCCAATGCCATCAGCCAGTCACTCGATCAGCAGCGGCAGTTATGGCTCAACTCTATCAGAACTTTTTTATTCAGCAAAGAAGATGAAGCCTCATGCAATACAACGGAAGAGAAAATCCATCACAACCTCCTTGACTATTTCCGCCAATGGTTTGGTCACACCATGCACATAATGAAGGCTCCAGGCTACTAGCAGCTTATCGGCCTCGAGTTTCGAACCGGTGAGTATTCACGCAAGGAGCATTCCCCAGGCGAACCAATCCCGAAATACGTCATTCAGCTACAAGAGACTCTTGATGGTAATAGCCCTGGCAAGTTAATATTCTTTTCTTTCGAGGGAGGAGGAGAAGATAACTTTGGAGGAACGTTTATGAATCATCTCAAGACGTTGAAACAAAACAGTGGACGCAAAGATAAAGGCTTTATGGTTCTGGGTGATGATTTAGAGCGTCAAGTTGTGTATAGCACATACATACTCGGGGCACAAGACTTTCCAGAATCGAGTGGACAATATATACGCAGTGAGGTGGTTAGCAGGGTCATAGGCGGGTTGAATCTTGGTTCTGGAATTCCATATTACGCCGTCGTGTTGGAGAGGGTCGACATAGATCACAAAGTGAATGATGTTAATGATCGAAGATTGAAAGATTTGGTCTTGATGAGGAAGCAAAGGGGTGGTGGTGAGAAAGAGGTGTCGGATACGATGAAGTCAATAGAGCCACGGCAAAAATGGTAACTTTGCAGTAGCCAGGTGAAGCCATCGGATATGCTTGTACCGAATCGGGATAATTGATAGTAAACAATACAGCATGACTTTTTACTCGTTTTGAATGCAGAATTTCCGCGAAAAGCAACGTTCTAGTCTCCTATCTTGTTATATTCCCTAGTCCTTGACAAATATCCACCAGTGTGCCCAATCTATAACTACTCCTCCTCAAGCTCACTTAAATCTACTTAAGCTCCCTTTCCGCTGTTCCCTGTATGTGACTCACAGTTCGTCCCAATTCACTGCATCACAAATTTTGTCATTTCTTTAGGTATGTATAGTGTCGAGCAAAAAAATCGATGGATCCATCAGGATAGTATTCTAAAGGAACCAAAAAACGTAGCGCAGGTATCAAATTCCTACTTCTTGCCAGGCAACTGGCTTGATTTTTGAAACGATCAATGCGGCTTCGCGCTAGTGGAGAATATAGAATGTGTGACAATCACTCTATGCAGTTGTTTCTGCATTAATTAATGCCACCACAAGCAAGCAAGCAAACAAACAACCAAACAAAGTTTGTCAAATGCAACCCTAACATGTGATTGCATGAGATCAAAAATTTCGCCGCCCGGCAATTCATTCTACCTACTCCTCTATCATAAACAAAAAGTATTCTCCCCCTCTTCTTCTAAAGAGACCAAGCTGTCTCAACATTTCACAGCAATCCATAGCACCGACTATGGCACCCGAAGCTATTCCCCTCCGAACCCTGATCACTCTCCTCAGCTACGAGCGTCTAGTCAATGATCCCCGCTACAAACGCACCAGTCTCCACAGCAGCACTATCTCAGACCAAACCATACTTCCTCGTCTGGAAGGAAACGCGATTATCAGAAAGCGCCCCGCAAGCATTCAAAAAAATCAACGTTCACACTTTCCACTACGATGCTTCTACTCCTGATTCTACTCAAGATCTAGCTCAAGAAACTTTCACCACTCAACCGACATGCACCATACATCCTTCATGCGATATAACAACCCGTTAACTTTCCTCCACTCAACTCGAAAACATCTTCTACGAATCTCGAAGCCATGACGCTTGTTACAAAGCTCTAATCCTCTTTCAAGAATTTTTCGCCTTCTGTTCCTCAGACCAACAGCTGTCCATTCAGATCAAAAACGAAGAAGCAGTTCTCGTCAACCCTTTTCCACGCTCCATCATAGAATTCAAATTGACCGGCCCCAAACTCATGAGTGTCCAATCTTTAAAGTTGGGGAATGGGGGCGCGACATATATCACTGGAGGAGAAAACGAGGGATTCCATTCTATCGTCGGGTTTCCTAAACCAGGATCGAGTGTAGGTCAGATAGTAAACTTGGATGACTTTTTCGTGGTAGATATGACGCGTATGCAATGGGGCAAGCGAGGAATATTCAGCGAGCCTTATTTTCTCGGCAAGGGAAGAGATTGGCAGAATGATATGGATACTATCTGTAATGATATGAAGGAATTGGGAATTGGAGCATCATGGATCTCGGAGAATCAGCATACAGAATCGATGAGAAAATGCGCAAAGAGGGCATGGGATCGCTGGAACGATCGAGAAAACGCAGGCTGGTGTGATTACTGTGGTGTGGGTGGAAAGTTGAGTGCATGTGGTGAGTGTAAGAAAGGGGACAAGAAGATTTGGTATTGTGGGGTTGAACATCAGAGGAAAGGGTGGAAGTTACATAAGTTTACTTGTGAGAAGAAGACTACTGCGAATGCGGGGAAGAAGTGAAGATACCAGATTCTCAAGGACTTTATTCTTCTACTTTTACTTTCTGATTTGAGATATAATATCCCTGCCAGAATTTAAAATCATATGCATCACACACACAAGTGAAGACTTACTACAGACTATATTGAATTCAGATTTACTTGCATCGAGACCTCCACATTCATCACCCCAAAAATCCTCTCTAAACTAAGCTCTCCTCTCGAAAACCCAAAAATCCATTTTGCATATTATATATAACCCTAACAATCATACATTCCCATAATTCGCATAGCCTATTAAATCATCAAACTTCAAACTCTAAACCCTAATTATAAACTACTCACCACCTAACCTAATGCACCAATCTTCACAGAAATCTCAATCAGAATCGCTACACTCTACCGAAAAGACGACAAGTAGACTAAGAATCTTATCTACTTCCAAATCCAAAATCCAAAATCTAATGTGCGTCGTGCGACAATTGAAATTCTAGACCATATGTAAGTATTGATGCATATAACACTGAAGTCCACAACCCTTCTTCTAGCTCAATGCTATACTATATCCACGAGACCGAAGCTGGTTCCATATAATTTTCTTTCCACATGCTCGAGCGTCTACTATTTTATGCTGAGAATCTATCTCGCGCATGGATAACTTGACACCTCACTACTATTGTTATTGAACTTAGGTATGTATACTCAAGCGAGCCCAAATGGTGACAACTTGGGCAGCCGCTATCAGCGAAAACTAGCATCGTATCACATGAATAGGAAAAGGTGAAAAGATAGTAATGCAAACTTCAAACATCGTAAACTTCATTTGTATCATGAGTTAATCATGAAGGATATCTCTACATACTATATAGCTTTTTATTAGCCAGTCGTATATCTATAAACGCCTTTTGTTGAAAATGCAACCCTGACACGTTGAATGTGTTTTTACCGCCCTCATATTAACTAACTTGTTGAAACGCTAATCGAAATACAAAACCAAAAAATGTGAGAATATATTCTTAAAAGAGACCATCAATTTCTCCAGTCTCAGTGTCGACATCGACATTGAGATATCCTGGTGCGGTAGGAAGACCAGGAATAGTTTGAATATCTGCTGCAAGTGCATACCTAGGATTATGTTAGAGAAGCAATGACGTTATCAAGCAAAAAACACTTACAAATAACCAGCTCCAGCAGCCAATCTCACATCCCTAATTGGAACAGTGAATCCAGTTGGTGCACCCTTAAGATCTGGGTCATGCGACAAAGAGTATTGAGTCTTTGCAATACAGATTGGCAAGTTTCCGAAACCTTGCTTGGTGTATGTATCAACCTTCTTTTGAGCAATCTCACTGAACTCGACCTTGTCAGCTCCATACATCTCTTTACCAATGGCTTCAATGCGGGTCTGGACATCTCCGTCGAGGCTGTAAAGAAGCTTGAAGTTCTTCTCCTTTTCACTTGCAGCGATAACACCCTTGGCAAGGTCAACAGCTCCCTTACCACCTTCGGCCCAGTGATTAGCTGGGATAGCATCTTCGGCACCAGCAGCGATCGCCTCCTCTCGGATGACCTCGATCTCAGCGTCAGTGTCAGTCTCAAACTTGTTGATAGCGACAACAACTGGTACACCGTAAGATCTGGCATTAGAGATGTGCTTCTTGAGGTTGACGCAACCTTTGCGAAGAATTTCAACATTCTCCTCTCTGTAGATTTGGTGGAGTGCGGCACCTGGAGCGATTGGTGGGCCACCACCGTGAACCTTGAGTGCTCGAACAGTTGCAACAACGACGACAACATCTGGAATGAGTCCCGATGATCTACACTTGATGTTGAAGAAACGTTCTCCTCCCATAGTGAAATCGAAACCTGCTTCAGTGATGACAAAACCAGCCTTCTCGTTGTGATTCTCGTCAGGCTCAGTACCAGCGAGCTTAAGAGCAAGCTTATCCGCAAGAACTGAGCTAGCACCGATACTAATGTTTGCGAATGGTCCGGCATGGACGAAAACAGGTGTTCCTTCCAATGTTTGCATCAAGTTAGGCTTAATAGCATCCTTCATCAATGCTGTCAAAGCACCACCTGCACCAAGATCATCACAAGTGACAGGGTCACCATTTCTGGATGATCCAATGACCATGCGACCGAGTCTTTCTCTCATGTCGTTCAAGTCGTTACTGAGTGCAAGAATAGCCATACACTCACTAGCGACAGAGATATCAAAACCAGTTTCTCTAGTTTGTCCCTTCTCGGTACCAGCGGTACCGACGGTGATACCTCTCAGATGACGATCATTGACATCAAGAACACGTCTCCAGGTGATTGTCGAAGGGTCAATATCTAATCTTGCGAAACGATGAATCTCGTCCTCGGTAAGCTCGTCGGGGTTCGTTTTAGTGATACCAAGCTTCTTAAGTCTACGGAACATAATAGGCTGGAACTCACGCTTGCCCTTCTTTGCTGGAACGAGACGCTTGTAAAGCGGGCCATCCTTTTGGGTATTTTCGTGGAACATTCTGGTCTCAATAGCAGCAGCCAACAAGTTGTTTGCAGCCGTGATTGCGTGAATATCACCTGTCAAATGGAGGTTGAATTCATCCATAGGAATTACCTGACTGTATCCACCACCTGCAGCACCTCCCTTGATACCAAAGGTTGGTCCTTGACTTGGTTGACGAACATTAGCGAAAGCTATGCGATCAAGATGACCGGCAATAGCTTGAGTGAGACCCATAGTAGTCGTAGATTTACCCTCGCCGAGAGGTGTTGGGGTAATACCAGTGACAACGACATAACGACCGTTGCGGCGGTGCTCAAGACGTTTGAGTAGGCTCAAATCAACTTTACCTTTGTATGCTCCATAAGGTTCAAGTTCGTAACCAGCAATGCCAATCTCTTGTGCTACACGTGTGATATGCTTTGGGTGTTGAGCTCTCGAGATAGCAATGTCCGATGGGACTGGGGTTTGAAGCTTCAGTGGCAAAGGCTTGATAGCTCTGGCCTTTTGACGCTCGAAATAAGCTGTTGCGGATTCAACAACGTTCTGCAATAGCATTGCGATAGTCATTGGTCCTACTCCACCAGGTACTGGTGTGATTTGAGATGCAACTTCGGAAGCAGATTCAAAATCGACATCACCAACAAGTCTCTGCCCAGATTTTTTGGTCTCGTCAGGAATAAAGTTGGTACCGACATCAATGACTACTGCACCTGGCTTCAGCCACTCTCCTTTGACGAAGTTGGCCTTTCCGATGGCTGCAACAACAACATCGGCATTCTTGATGAATTGCTCAAGATTTTGGGTTCTGGAATGGCATACTGTCACAGTAGCATCGGCATTCTTAAGGAGGTAACTGGCAGGGCTTCCCACGATATCGCTACGTCCAAGAACGACTGCATTCTTGCCCTTCAAGTCAACTCCACTCTCTTCGAGCAAGACCATAACACCTTTTGGTGTACATGGTGTGAAAAGAGGACGTCCGCCACGCTTCGCAAGCTCGCCGATATTCGATGCTCCGAAACCATCTACATCCTTCTCATCAGATACAGCGGAAGTTACGCTGTATTCGGACATGTGCTTTGGGACCGGTAATTGGACCAGAATACCATGAACGGATGGATCATTGTTCAATTGCTCGATTTTGTCAAGAACCTCGGCTTCAGTTGCGCTCTCAGGGAATGGGATAAGTTCGCACTCGATCGCTGCCTAATTACCCACGAATCAGTGTATGCTCGGAAATGATGAGAAATGGTAGCTAACCTCTTGTGCGGCCTTCAACTTCATGCGAACGTAGGTAGCTGTACCACCATTAGTGAGTCATTCTTGACAGTATTCAGTCACAGATACGTACTTGAGTCAGAGCGATCACCCACTGTGAAAAATTGTATTAGCATAAACTGCTTATTGAGTATTTCTAGCAATGTCTTGCGGGCATTTACCTTGGATAATCTTCAATGAAGGCTTAAATCGTGGGTTTGTCTTTTGGGCATCGTCGATTTCAGCATGAATCTTCTCACGAATCTTCTTCGCAATGGCAGTGCCATCGATCTTGGTGGCTGTCATTGTCGCTGGCGTACTTGAGAATTGTCTGGTAGTACTGCTTTGCGGGGTGAAGGGGGATATGGACGAGACCCTTGTGGGGGAAGAAAAAGTTGAGCGGAATGGCTGACCCCGCAATTGGAGTACCTGATGGGTAGCTTGGACAAATGAAGCTGAAGGGGTTAAAGAACTCAACAGTGCTCGGTGTTGAGTAGGAAGAGAAGCTCTTGATCTAAGAATTGACGAAGAATTGGTAAGAGGGAGGCAATTCAAAGAAGGTAACATGTACACATTGTGAGGATAAACGCGGGCGGCACCACATGCTACTTTGGCTCTTTTGCCGATCAACATTTCTGCACTGTGCCGCAAACGAATGAGGTGATTTGATTTGATAGGCGAATGAATGACAAGATAGATAGATAGATAGATAGATAGATAGACAGATACAGATATAGTAATAAAATCAAAATTCTAATAACAATGAATGAATGAATGAATGATAATCGATGAGCCCGTTGAATGACTACAACAATTTTTTAGTATGTACTTTTAGCTTTTAGCTTTAAAGCTTTCAATATGAACATATCGGTGAAAGATAAGATGATCAAAGCATTGAGTCAAAAAATGAATAATACACCAAAAAAGCAACCATTTAAACATTCAATCATTCATTCAAGCATATTTCTTCTTTCTTCGTGAATTGCCTAGTAGTCTTCTGAAAGGAAAGAATGAGTCAAGGAAATACTCATAGAATGGATAGAATGACCTTATGAAATGTGAAAATCATCCCATACAAGCTTTCCAGCCTTCAGTTCTCCTCTCTCTACCTATGACTGAAGCATCACTCTATCATTTCTCCCCTCTCTCTCTCTCCCTCCTTCACTCCCCTCAGTAATCAAGTTATTAATATTTTCATGTTGTGTCACAGCTGTGAGTCTTTGCTACTATTTTTTAAGTGGATCCTCAAACTCGACTCATAGCCTAAGAAGATTTCCTCTCACTACTTGGCCAAGTCCCGCATCTGTCCGCATCTTCTCTCGCTTATGATTGGTCTTTGATAGCACACATTTGAAGAGTCAAATCCCTAGAGGATATCGAACTTTTTGAGGGGCACAAAGATTATTTCGATCCAACCCTATCTAAACACCAACCGCCAACCTCCAACCTCCATCATATCGCGATTCTAGTACTATCAATACGGAATCGCAAATATGAGGCCCATTCTATTGCAAGGACATGTCAGTACAAACGATGCCCTTCTGGCTTAATATATGACCCCAATTTGCTAACAATCACATAGGAGCGTGCTCTTACACAAATTAGGTATATAACATCCGTCGAAATAATAAAATACATGCGGTATTGACGAACGAATAGATATAACAGAGATGGTGACATCATTTTCTCGACCGCGAAGGATCAGCACATTTGCGCATGGTATGCACACAACGGAGAGAGATTAGGCACCTACCACGGTCATCAGGGAGCTATATGGACAGTCGATGTGGACCCAACAACTACAATCATCGCAAGTGGTGCAGCAGACAACACAGTCAGGTTATGGGACGTCAAGACCGGAAAATGTTTGAAGACGTGGGATTTCAACACTGCTGTTAAGAGAGTCGAATTCAACGAGGATGCTACACAATTGTTGGCTGTTACTGAACAACGTATGGGATTCTTGGGAACGATCGTAGTATTGGACATCAACCTGGACGTAAACGCACCACAATCTGACGACCGAGCTTTGACCATTACTTGCGCGGAGAGCAAGGCTACTGTTGCAGGATGGAGTTATATGTCAAAATACATCATTGCAGGGCACGAAGATGGAAGTGTTTCTCAATATGATGCCAAGGTAAGGATCTAGACTGGTGTTGTATATTCTAGGTACTGACGGGCTTGGTAGACCGGAGAGTTACTCTTCAACACTCAAGTCCACGAACCAGATCTTCAAGTCACAGATCTTCAATGGTCGCCCGATAGAACCTACTTCATCACTGCCTCGAAGGACAAGTCTGCTAAGGTAAATTACATGCACGCTTTCAAGTTTTCAAAACACTAATTAGTATAGCTTGTAAATGCCCGAGACCTCGAAGTCATGAAGACCTACGTAACCGATACTCCTCTCAACAGCGCATCTATCACCCCCAAAAAGGATTTCGTCATTCTCGGTGGTGGACAAGCTGCTATGGATGTCACAACAACCTCCGCCCGCCAGGGTAAATTCGAAGCCAGATTCTACCACAAGATCTTCGAAGAGGAGATCGGTAGAGTCCGTGGACATTTCGGTCCTCTAAACACTGTTGCCGTGGATCCAAACGGAAAGGGATATGCAAGTGGTGGTGAGGATGGTTATGTCAGAGTGCACCAATTTGATAAGGGATATTTCGACTTCACATATGAGGTCGAGAGACAGGCTAGACAACAATAATTTAGTTTATTTGGCTTGTAGGAAAGGTGCATTTGCGGGCGTTTGTGGATCAAATCAAAAGGCTTGTAGAATCTGGAGGAAGGTAGAGAGAATGATTGATGAATCTCTTTCTATAAAGATTTAAATGAAGGAAGCAAGCTTTATTGCAAATAGTCTAGTCTTCACAAGCTGGTGAGATAGATGTACTTCTAAAATGAGTATATCATGAAGAATTTAAGCATGACACCACTGTACTTTTCCAATACTTGGTTGAGCAAATAAAATATTCTAGAATAATGTTGCTTGAATGCATGGGATGGACATAAATATATGACTCTAAATTCGTAACAATGAAATGGAGAATCATGAATTCAATAGTGAAATGCTACAAGAAAGATTTCAATAGGAATTCTGAGCCGCGCTCTCACCGCCTTTGAAGGAGTTAACCAGATTAGGTATAGTGCTGTGGTCGCAAGAGAATTCTCGTGGAGATAGTTTGGCAAAATCCAAAAAATTTGTTGGACAATCACACTGCCTTCTAAAATCCTAAAATCCTATCTGCAAAAACATTTATCTATCATATCCACGACACAACCTTTTAAATAAAACAAATCTTACGAACTCAAATACAATGGCTGAAATTACAACACGCAAGCGCAAAGGTACGTATTATTCTATAGTGCTTCAATCGATTATTCTAATTTTCAATCATAGCTTCTACTGCTCCTGCAGTCCCCGCGGACGAGGTTGCAAAATTAAAGAAGGCGAAGAAGTCACCAAAATCTACTGAAGCTGTCAAGCCCAAAGAAGCCGCTAAACCCAAGGAAGCTGCCAAGCCTAAGAAGGTCGCAAAGGTTGTCGAGAAGGTTGTAGAGAAAGAGGTTGTTGAAGAACCTGAAGAACCAGTCGAGGAATCCGAAGAAGAGGAAGAAGAGGATGACCAAACTGAAGCTCTCCTGAAGGGTTTTGAATCGGATAATGATGAGGAAGAGAATGCTAAAGAAGGTGGACTCGAGCCCGGTCAAGAAGTTCCAAATGCTCTCGAAAAACTCAGCAAGAAGCAAAAGAAGGCTATCAAGAAGGCTGCTGAAGAAGCTGCCAATGATCTTCCAGGTGTTGTCTATATTGGTCGCATTCCTCACGGTTTCTATGAGGCGGAAATGAGAGCTTACTTTTCTCAATTCGGAGATATTCTTAAGATTCGTCTGTCAAGAAATAGAAGAACTGGTGCAAGCAAGCATTATGCATGGATTCAATTCGCCAGTAGGGGTGTCGCAGAAATTGTAGCCAAGACTATGGATAACTATCTATTGTTCAACCACATCTTGAAGGTTAAATTGGTACCTGATGAGCAACTCCCCGAAGATTTGTTCAAGGGTGCCAACCGTCGCTTCAAAAAGGTTCCTTGGAACAAGATTGAGGGTCGCAGATTAGAGCAAGGTGCTGGAGAAGAGCAATGGGAGAAGAGAATAGAAAAGGCTGAGAAGAAACGCGAGATCGCTGCAGAGAAATTGAAGCAAATCGGTTATGAATTCGAGGCACCAAAGATAAAATCCGCAAAGGGTGTTTCCAAGAAGCCAGTCAAGGAGATTGAGAATGGCGAAGACGAAGTTGCCGGAGATGAAGATGTTGTCATGGCCATTGAAGCTGCCCCTGCAGTTGAGGAGCCAGTCAAGGCTAATAAGGTCAAGAAGACTAAGGTCGTCGAGGAGACCCCCACCGCCACAATCACCACGGAGGAAACCACCATCACAACCGAAGCTGCTCCAGTTGAGAAGCCAAAGAAGGGAAAGAAGGTCGCAAAGGCAAAGGCTGTCGAAGCTCCCGTTGAGCCCGTAGCCGAAGCCGAAGCCGAAGCACCAGTTGGAAGAAAGACAAGATCTAAGAAGGCCGCCGTCAAGGTCGTTGAAACCCCTGCTGAAGTTGAGGTTGAAGCCGAGATTGAAGTTCCAGCAAAGAAGGTCACCAAGGCTAAGAAAGCCAAGAAGTCCAAGGCTTAAGCTTTCGACTTCTGTGTTCCTCTTTTCTTGTAAATTGCTGCTTTGATGATATTCCCCGGCGTTATGGTCACATAAAAGAATCGTCGTTTGTATGTTTCAGAGGGAATGCTTTTAGACATGTCGCTTACTTGCTTGCTGTATTATTCTGATCTGGCTCGCTTGTATTGAGAAGAATATGGCTCGGATGATCTGATACTTAGTAGGCTAGGCTTAATATAAATGAATGACATATGAAATATACCTATGATTCATGTGATGCACTTTTTGTGATTGATTGTAGGTATGTCTCGAGCGTAATGGTATTGTCAAGGACGACTGGGACGTTGACTAGTGGTGTGAAGGCTAACCGTGTTGTATCTTATATGCCAGGCAACTGGATCCTTGACAATGGAACCACGATGAGATGGCCAGATAACCAAAATCCAATCCAGAAGCCAGAGAGCAGCATAGCAAAGTTCATCAATATCTATTAAACATGTTATACACTATATTCTATCTACCATATAAGACCCCATCCCATCTATCCTACCAATCACATTTCGTCACACCCCCTTCATTCAAAATCATTTTTTTCGACGCCTGAAAAAGACTAATAAGCATGACCGCACCCCCAAACGCTACACAGGCGCCTGCCATCCACGTTCTCCACGTTCTTGTCGTTAATTTTATATAGCATAATGGTGGTAATATATACGCCAAGGCACACGCACTAGTTGCGCCGATTAATTCGAACACTGCGCCGAGATCGCAGGTTACGAGACTGAGGATCATAGCGCTGACGACGAGGGCAGAGGTGAAGATGAGATGGAGATGCATGTTGAATGGTTCGCCGGGGAACCAGTAGTTGAACATTACTTCACGACAGACGAAGGCTTCGAGGGGGAGGGTGGTGAGCATGTTGAGGCCGAAGCAGAGACGGGCGAGATTGACGAGGGGGTTTGTGGCGGGGAAGTTGTTGAGGACGTTGCCGAGGGTTTTGGAGCCGAAGGTTAGGAAGCCTGAGAGGGCCATTAGGAGACAGGCGACCATGGAGATAGAGGTGCTGTAGTGGGTTACGGTGGAGAATCGGTCGATGGTGGGGGTTTGGAGGGAGCCGTAGATTAGGAGGGAGTTGTGGTGGCAGACGAAGGCTGAGGTGTGTTAGTTGAGTTGAATTGAATTGGAGAGGGGTGGATATAAGGAGGTGGAGGCTAACCGAAGGATATCACGCCAATGGCTTGGAAGATGCCATCGTTTATGGTGAGGAGGGGTGTGGTGAATTCCCCTCTGTCTTCTTGGGATACCATAAATCCTTGTGTTACAACTGTGAATAGAATGATCATCATACTGATCAGCGCCAAAGTGCTTGCTTTCGCCAACTATTACGAATTAGCATGACTCCTGAACGTTGTGCAGAAAATGTACCTTAGCGATATCCCGATATAAACTCAAAGGATAACTTATTCCCAACACGAAAACTACAATAACAGCCCTCCTGTTCGCCAGTAGCCCCAGCACTGGCACATCTCTTAATCCTGGGAAAACCGCAGTCAAAACATGCGGTATCGAATCTCCCACAATGATACAAAAAGCTATCATACCCCCAAACGCAAAAGCCCATTGCGCAACACTAATAGCAATCAATCCCGTCCTCCCAAAACAAAACTCCACTGTCCCCTGGAAACTATCTCGTCCACTCAGCTTGGAATTGATAACAATGAGTCTAATAGTCCAGTCCACCGTAATCGTAAGCGCAATCAAAAGAATAACTCCAGCCAAGAGTCCAGCTTGACGAAATGCGTAAGGTTGTCCGATGATACCGGCTCCTATAATACTATTTGCCATATTCATAAATGCATTCCGCAGATTCGATTTCGGTCGAGATCGTTCGCGTTCTGCCCATGTATGTACATCTTCGTCGTCGTCCCAAGGACTAGAGGCAACAGTGACGGAGGGTGCTTCGATGCCCGTTAGGAGGGGTGTAAGAGATTGGGTTCGAGATGAGGGATGTGCGTGTATTTCATCATCATAGACAGGCGACACTCCATTACTCGCACTCAATTCGCCATTCGGCGAAGGTGGTAAGTCGAATCGTACACGATTAGGAGTTCGAGGTGTATGTGTTTCATTATGTCCTTGTTCCTGTGCTTGTCCAGAATGAACTATGATATCCTCATCTTCACTTCCTGCTTCTTCAGCGAGAAGTCCAACATCTTCTTCCGGATTGCGATTCGATGACTCTTCGTTTCTGCGATTGCTGTGCGATTTGGCTTTTGCCATTTTTGCTATCGTGGTAGCATGTTGTGAGAGATATCGGATTGGGAGGATTCAATGGTTTGGCCAGAATGCTTTCGTAGCTCAATGCGCCGGTAAATGCGGCCGCAATGCTGCATGCGGGCCTTAGCGTATTTCCAATAATAGCTTGACAGTGAACTCTTCACATCCATAAACTCTACAAACCTAAGGTGTTTTACCAAGTTTTTTAAAAAAACAAAAAAAACAAAAAAAACAAAAAAAACAAAAATCCTACAATTGATCTTTGCTTATGGGCTGTGCGAAATTACACTCCTGAATATTCTCACTCAATTTCGTGAATTATCAACTGTCATGCGAAAAGTACTTTGGAGGGGAAATCACACTCTAAAATTTCGATCCTGTCGTTTGTGTCAGAGATGGTCTTCCGTGAGCTATATCTCTGGAATCCGCCAATGCTTAGCAAAGCTACCAAAGGGGGTTCTTGCTAGAACTAATCAGCTAATACTTGTACTTAAACATACGTTATATGACTCGATTAGAAGTCATCAACATGTATCTCGTTCAAAAGTCAAGCAAGCGGACACGAGAGATTTCAATTATTTGAGGTATGGAATAGAGCTCGTATTTCGTCAATTTTCTATCCTCATTTTTGCTATTTGAATGCAGTTTGTTACTTGACGAGAGCTAGGCTTTTGATGTAGAATGCTACATTCAATGTTGCAAAGAATTGTTTCTTTTACCGAATATTTGTTGTAGAAGGTGCGGTCAAATGTTGTTGGCTACGCTTTAGTTGAGCTATCCAGATATAAGTTCATAGCCTTGCTTGATCTTGAAGTAATAGCTATGATGAAATGGACCTTCAGATTTTCATCATCATTAGTCGACTCCAGAGATATCTTACAAATCTACCAGACTTGCAAGTAGATAGGTCCAATTTCGTACGATGCACAAATAGTATACATTGAGACATTACCAAGTGGCACTTCATTGTAGAAACACTTCTTTCATTAGCCTCTGAACGAGACATCATTTTCCATAATTCATCTATTAGTTTTACTTCAATATGGTATCAAGAAAGGCAGGGGGGAAAAATACATAATCAGAGGCTTGGCTATGATCAAATTACGTTGATAAACAGATGAATAACCTGTTCCTCATTCATAGAGCCTTACCATCCAATGGCCATGCGATGTTTTTATGAAATCTCGCATGACTTTGTTGAGAGGACGTAAGAATTCATTGGCCCGAGTGTTCTGTGGATTCTCTCATAATATGAGAAGACAGGGACTGGAGTGGTGAGTTCTCGAGGTAGTGCCTTGAGCAGAATTAGCTGGTCGTAACTCACCATGATTGCCAACATACCTTTGATGAGCAAACATGTGGGAGATTCCCTCTTAGAGATTGAGTCTGACAGAGAGTCATTTTACTTCCAGATATGTTTGTCCATTTGAATACATCAAACCGAATATGTCCGCTACTCCTCTTAATTCCCCACAAAAACAGCTTAAAAACAGCCTAAAAATTATTTCTGGGGCCATTTTCCAGTTAAGGTTAGTTTATCGGCTTTTCTTGGCACTAACACTAAGCAAATTGCCACTTCATGAAACTTCATCTTGTTGTTGATCATAGACGCTGACAAAGTAAAGATCTAGACTCACCGGAAAGACTATTTTCAAAGCACCAAACATTATTGATACAATCATAGATCGTATTAAAGCTCCTACCACTGGAGTCAAAGAAATGAATATTTCTACTATCCCCGCCGTCAGTCTTACCGACACTCCCGAGGGTATCATCGAACTCATCGACTCACTGGGCCACAGTGATCTACCCACTAGTCCGCCCTCTGTATATATCGACCTAGAGGGAATCAATATTGGTCGTAAAGGCTCAATTGCGATTCTCCAAGTCTACATCCTCCCGAATAAAAAGACCTTTCTCGTGGATGTTCACAATCTCCGTGAACGAGCATTTTCCACTCCCAATTCATCTGGCCTCACCTTGAAAGCAATTTTGGAGTCTAAATTCATTCCAAAGGTCATATTCGACGTCAGAAATGACTCTGATGCTCTGTATAGCCACTTCGGCGTGAAACTACAAGGGATCATCGACCTTCAACTCATGGAGCTTGCAACTCGATCTCACAGTAAGAAATTTCTCAGTGGGCTTGGAAGATGCATGGATAAAGACCTCGTGCAAACCCCTGAAGAGCTCGAAGTTCGGAGCGCCATAAAGAAGCGCGGATTACAATTATTTGCGCCAGAAAAGGGGGGAAGATACGAGGTCTTCAATGACAGGCCGATTGATCCAGCAATCGTGGATTATTGTGTTCAAGATGTCCAACTCATGCCACAGTTATGGAACATTTACAATGCAAAGCTCACTTTATTGGACAAGAGATGGATTACTAAAATTGAGCGAGAAACAAAGGCTAGGCTTCTGTTATCTCAGAGTCCAGACTTTAATGGGAAGGGACAGCATATGGCAAAAGCGCCAGCCACATGGTAGTGTATTGTTGATATTGTTTGTAAAAAAAAAAGTTTGTATAGATATTAGATTTTGGCCTTTGGTTGGGAGGTATGTGTCTGCAGTCATATTGCTGTGGCCTGTTACTACTACCGAAATGATTCATTGCCACATTCGAGAATAATTTAAATAGAATATGCAATCTATCGTCAAGTGCTTTATCTTCTTGGTACCTATAGAGACTTCGCGAGGTCATTTGTTTAGGCTGAGCGATGAATTTCAATGATACTGCCCTTTAAAAATGGGGACGATGTTATGAAATTACAGCAAATATTCGAAGCAATTGGGTCAGTGGTACTAGCACAAGACTCGTGGTTCTCTCATGTTATTACTTTACCCCTTTGACATACAATCGAGCTTTGTGGGTAGTTGCGAGTGCGATTCTTACAACTTCGTCTTGTAAAGCGTAGTCAAAACGGTAATGGGTTCTCCCTAGACTGGAAGGGTTTCCCCACCAGTCGAACTTTCCGTTATCATATATGTACCTCCTCCTTTGTACTTTCCCAAATGCTAGACACAAGTTAAGTAGAATCAAGATCTAAATCTTTTCACACATTTTGTTTTGCAATAACAAAACAAAACACAATTCTGGATTACCATAAAATTTTGGTTTCATTGAATTAGTTATAATCCCATCTCGCCCCCGTGGCCTGGGTGAAGATGGGTTCCTCCACTTGTTGCACCAGTCGTCAACCTCCTTCCCCCGATGCAGTCTCACCTCGTCCTGTACGATCACCATCTCTTACTCCACTTAACACTCTAAGGAAGTCTCCAAGAAAAACGTCCAATTTTATGATTGGGGAGCTACAAACACAAGTCACTGCATGGAGCTCGGCTACAAAAATGGAAGATACAGCAGAAATTAGAGCTGTTTCCGAAGGAGAGTGTTCCCCTGATAGTGATAAAGAAAACGAAATTGTGGTAGTCGATAAAGGAGATAGTGACGACGATGACGAGGACGAAAGGCGACAGGAGGTCAAGCCAATGCTCAGTTCCAACACACTCAAATCCGTCAAAAGCCGTTTAATAAAGAAATTTTCCCGCGAACCTGGAATCGCAAAGGCCGATAAAAGAAAAAGTATAGGGGCCAGCCAGGAGGAAATCGAGCGAAGAAAGGAACTGAGAAGAATAAGGCAAAAGAGAATTGAAGAGGAATTAAGTTATGATGATGGATATGATGAGGATGCTCGGTCTACTAGTACAGTGGATTTTCCCGCTATGCGGACCGACAAGGGTCAGAAGAGGCAATCTCTTCTACCAGAGGACAGTGGCAACTTTCCAATTTTTCGAAAGTGAGTAGATTCATCAAGGTTGACAAAAAGGCACGATTTTAATTGGTTATTCTAGGCAGAGCTCTTCCTTTGGATCGGAGGCAGTTAGCAATGGCAGCAAGATCTCCCTTTCCACAAGCAATAATGATAACACGAGTAGAATTTCGCTATCAGCTGCCAAGCTTGATGATACCAGCAAAGGTTCCCTTTTGAAACCAGCAGTTCGAGGGAAGTCTCGAACGTGTTTAGGTCCTGGTGACCCAAAATCTAATCTTCTCAAACCGGTCAATACTCCACCGCGCAGATATAGCTCCCCTGGCCCTTGTCCTACGCCCAGTGAAACCGACTTATTCCAGCCTGGACAACACCACCTCAGGAAAACAGATAGTGAAGTTTCTGCTATACCTTCAGCATCTCTAACAGAGGCTCAAAGATTGCCAAGTTCTGCTACCCTTGATCCAAGCACGGCTTCGAGTTGGCGATTATCATATACTTCTCATCAAAGTAATCGTGGAGCGCATCTTCGAAGGTTAAGTCAACAATTTGAGGCTCCAATCCAATCAGCGACGGATGTTGCAAACGTAGGAACTCAAACACTTCCACGTTGGCTAAAAACTCATGGGCTCCGATCATCTTCGCAGGCTATCACTACTTCGGAAGGTAGCACTTTACCAAAAGAGCCATCATTTATGCGTCCACCACGTTCAGATACTGGATTTGGTGGGGTTGATGGAAGTGGAAGCTTTTCAAATATGCATTTGCAGGATATGGATATTTCTAAACGTCTTCTGCAGAGCTCTTGCTCGTCACCACAGCTAGTCAGCCGGGAGGAGCATCCCCGTGAAGCTTCCGGAATTGGTACTGCGACACAAAGTCGTGCTAGATATATGCGAAACCCATCAGAAACAATATCAATCCCTTCATGCCCATCAATTGCCTTGAGCGAGCTAGTCCCACCAAATTGGGGAAAATTACCAAATGATGGAACTTCTTCATTTTACCCTACCGTACCCAACAGCATCCAGCCTTCACCAGAATGTTCACGGTTTGAGCTATCTCCTTTTATATCCACAAACAGAAGTATTCCTACAATGGCGGAGCCACAAGGTATGAGTCTTCTGGCATTGCAACGTATGATCCACTAACATAATAGCAAGTAATCGATGGGATTATGACTCCTCTTCGCTCGCCACTAATGCCAGCAGCATTAGGGAGTGACACCCCTACCACAATCAATGTATCTTTAACGAGCCTTCAAGCCCCTTTAAGCAGATATTCCGCCAAACAAATTGATGAGAGCTCGCTTTTCGCTTCTGAAACTACCAGTTTTCGAGAACGAGAACTGGAATTAAGTCATATCCAAGCACGGTTTGCTTCGTCCGATTTGCGTCGACCTCCAAGTACACCAATATCAAGCAAGTTCCGCGAAGAATTTGATATTTCGCTCACCCCTCAACCTAAATCTCCTTTTCAGAAGCTTGTCAGGGCTTGCTCGCTGAATAGAAGTCGTGATGTTGTGGAAGAGGATCCATTACTTGCTCCTCCACCGCATAGACCAGGATTTGGGTTTAGATTTACCTCTACTCCCACAACACTAAGTAGAAGGAGTACTGCGCGTCATTCGACACCAACGAAGAAAACTACAGAAAGAAGAAGAACCCCAATTGTTGATGATTCGATCGATACTCCAGTAAAAGGTAGATTCTCTGCATTTCGCAGATTTAAGCGCCTGGCTAGTTTGGGTGGGTACGATGGTCCGGCAGATGATCATAGAGGCAGTAGATCCGATTCTGGCACTGCACGAAGACCATCTGCGTTGGATGCTAGGCTAGGCTTGGGTGCCGAGATGACCGCAAAGGAGGCTCAACGGAAAATATCCATACCTCCTAGCATACCATCCATCAGATTACCAACTCCTGAGTCTCCTAGTATCAACACAGCTGACACTCACGAACCTAGTGTTTTGGCTCGCATGGCCACATCTATGCATGTCCCGACTCCGGAACTTCACCTACCTGGTCATCTTGGCCGCATGGCCACAACTATGCATATCCCAAATCCGGAACTTCATATGCCTGATACTCTTGCTCGTATTGGTACTGCTATGCATATTGACTTACCCACACCTCACTTCCCTGATGCCTCATCGATTCTTCATACCCCGCATATTGATATTTCAACCCCTCACCTTCCCAAAATTCCTCATATCAGCTTTGGCCATCATGATTCAGATTCTTCACCAAAAGAAAAGAAAGGCCCTAATGTAGTACCTGCAATCGCTCCAATTGCCGCACCAAAATCAAAGGTTCAAAGGCCTGGCAATGATACTCAAGATGGAGCACCACAGTGGAGAGGCCCACGAGCTAGGAATCGCTCTACGACTAGGGAGGATAATAGGAGAAGAATGGATACTAGTCAGGATGATTCCGCTGCTGTTTGGATGAGAGCAGTGAAAGGTGCGGTATCAGATAAATCCAAAGCACGTAAGGACAATCAAGATGGGGACGATGTTTTTGGAGATTGGGAGGCACAACTAGCTGGAGTTGCATCTAAATCTAAATACGAAAGCCGAAAATTTGGCTCGAGAGGCAAACCGAAGATCCATCAAATTGAACAATTTCCAGAAGCTTGGTGTAGATTTCCCAGCCACGAAAGAAATACCAGGGGGCATGAAAGTGCGGGTGTAGAGTCGGCTGTTGAAGCAAAGGATTTTGCCATTTTGAAAGCGGGAAATGAGGGTCTGGGAAGATCGGAGCATTCTTATGGTACAAGGAGAAGAAGAAGACCAGGTATGTATACTGAGAATAGTAGTGATCCTAGTAATTCTCAAGGAATATCTGATGAGGAACTGGATGCAATTGAAGCTGCGGAGCCGTTCTACAAACGGTGGAGTCATAAAATTAAAATCGCTTGGATGGATTACAGAATTGAGGATGGACAAAAGAAACATGCGTTCCATTCGGGGAGCTTGGGGAGAAGAGGTTCGATGACGATGGATGGAAAAGTACCATTTCCTGAACTTGAATTGTTACCAATGAGGGCTCCCCATCCGCCAAGTGAGGTGGTAGATGATGAAGCGGATGATATAGAGGCGGAAAAAAAGAGAGTAGAAGCGATTCAGAAAGCTAAAATTAAGCCGCATTATGAGGCGGCAGATTTGACTCAGAGTAAGGGAGGTGTAAGTGATTTGCTGGATATTTTTAGTTCAGGACCTGAAGAGCCAGCTGAACCAAAGATGCCTGTTAAAAAGAAAGGTCCGAAGGCAAAGAAAGTTAAAGACCCTTATGCATTGGATGAAGATGATGACTTGGGCGGTGGCGGTGGGGATAAGGGCGATGAGGACGAAATACCCAAGAAAAAAGGAAAGAAGATCAAGGATCCCTATGCAATTGATGAAGAAGATGATGAGGATTTACCACCTGCTCCAAAAAAGAAGGAAAAAGCGAAGGATCCATACGCAATTGATGATGATGAAAATGAGGAGATGCCGCCTATTCCGAAGAAAAAGGGCAAGGCGAAAGACCCATATGCTATCGATGATGATAAGGACGGCTCATCAGACTTTGGTTCTGGAGACGAGTTGGGCAAAATTGACCAAATCGTGATGAAAGGGGTGCTAAGTGATGATGACACGATTGAGCATACAAGATTTGAAGACTCGGTCATTAGTTTTCGTGATCCTGAATTTTATCAGGATTGCTTGGTGATACCCAAGGAACCAAGTCCTGTGCATGTTAAAGAATGTTCTGTACTGTCTAGTCATGGAATTATCGAAGAAGAAATCGAGGACTCATCTAAGAATGTTGTTGGGATTGGAGTACAAGTTAAAGAGATTAGTGAGGGGGTTATTAAACAGATTGAGAAGTTCAAAACTTGGAATGGCAAAGATTGGGAGAAGGAAATGGGAGGATTCTTGAAAAGAAGAGACACTAGTGTAGGAAGAGATAGCATGAGAAGCGCGAGATCGGTATGGAGTATAGGGAGTCAGGGATCGAGAAACACAGTGAGGAGTGTTGGAGTAGAAGTCAAGAGACTGGAGGATTTGGAGAGGGAAAGAAAAGCTTTGAGAAAGGATGGTGGTCACTTAACAGGAGGTGTGCCGAGAAGAGCTAGAAGAAATAGAGGATGGGACAATGAGAGAGGACATGAAAGGAGCGCTAGCTTAGGGGGGAAAGTTGTGGGATTCGAGGGGTTGAGTGGCTCGAGTGAGACCAGGGGAAGGAGGTTGACGTTTGGAAGTGGCAGGTAGATGGTTGGCTGAAACAAAGGGTTAGATATAGTGTCTTCAAAGGTATTCTAAGCTAGCTGAACTTTTGTAGTCGGAGAGAAAGCTTTAGCTCTTTTGTTCTCGGAAATTGGGACCGATAATCATTTTCGAAGTGGTCCAGACCAGGTGCAACTTTTCGTCGGGCGTGGGTGGATATTAACTTGATGCGTTATTGATTTTTGAGACATTACTTATAAGGCTGCATCCATGTATTAAAGATATTGAGTCTTGAGGACTAAAAGATTATTAGGTTTTAAGTGGTATAGCTACATGGGCTTTAGGCGAAGATCGAGAAGGTTTGGAGGATTTTGGTTGGTATTGTTTTGTTATACAAGTTATACTTAAGTAGTTGTATAATCCATAGAGGCCACATAGATAGATAAATGATATCTTGTTATAAAATATTAAATTAACGTTGAGTGTGTTCATGTTGATAGTTTGACAGATGACGGCTCGAGGGCTATGTTGTAATCGGTTGACTATTGATCGTTGTGGGTGGGGATTAGTCAGAGATAGTCAGAGACCGCTGTTGATTAAACGGACTGACATGTCATGGGACTTGTAACATGTACTGATATTGAGATGCCTAAATGGGATTTCATGGTTTCCATAAAGATTAGCAGAAATTCTCAGCCAATCAGTAGACGGTTATTGGGAGTTTAATTCGTCAACCACCTGTACTGCTGTCAGTCTGGGGCAAATATCTCACCCCTGTACAACAAGGGTCCCCCACATTTACGTTGTTGGCCATCGTGTTGAAACTTCAACCATACTGTATCTTCGTCACAACTTTCTGCGGCAAACAAGTTCAAGTCTCTATAGGCGAAGTTCTGCGTCATGTCTCAATCTCTTTATTCATCGCTCTCGCTAGAGTCCAACAAAATTCGGTTGCTTCGCATATTGCCGAATGAGGACGAGGAGGGCGATATCAAATGTACGCTCTTTGTGTACCCGCTACATGATTCGGGTAGAGGTACTCATCGATATGAAGCTTTATCTTATGTATGGGGAGATGCAGGTGACTCTCGTTCCATTTTTATAAATGGGCATAGTTTGACTGTCAGGGCAAACCTTCATATCGCCCTCTCGCGCCTTCGAGATCCTGTTTTAGACCGCATTATATGGATAGATGCTATTTGTATCAACCAAGAGGACTTGAATGAGCGAGGCCATCAGGTTCAGCTTATTGCGAAGATATACAGTAAAGCAAGTCAAGTAGTCATTTGGCTGGGGGAGGAGGCAGATAATAGTGATCGAGCTCTTGAAGAAATAGTTATTGCCGCAAGCAAATCTGAAATCTCTTCAAATGAAACAACACGGATGGCAGTTATTGCACTAGTCCAACGTCCATGGTTTCGGCGCATTTGGGTAAGGAGATATCGCTTGATAGTATTCCAACTGTTACTGAAAGCTGGTATAGGTGCTACAAGAAGTTGCCGCAGCTCGACACATACTAATTATGTGTGGTCTTGTTGAGATCGACGGGTACGCGTTCTGTTCAGGGCTAAATTTAGGGAAGGACTCTTTCGAAGCTTATCCAAAATTGCAAAGATTGATTCGTTCGGTAATTCGCCTAATGAAGGAAGCAAACTTTCGGCCCAAATATGCAAAACGTAGCTCGGATAATTTCTCCCTCGATATCCGCCCCTTGAGCGAGCTAATAGGTACATATTATACCCGGGAATCGACGGATGATCTTGATAAAGAGTATGCTTTACTCGCCATGTGCTCCAATAATCCTACCTCGGCAGGCTTACTCCCCGACTACACCATTTTATGGAAACAACGCTTTCAGCAGCTTGTAAAGTTTATTCTTTGTAAAGAGATACCTGTGAGAATCTAGCAATACGGGAAAAAGGTAATAATAAGAAGCAAAGGTCATATTCTTGGCCAAGTGGCTTCAGTGAGAGTTGATGTTGCTTGGAATGACACGCAAACGGTGCGAATCGTTTTCACTGATGCTTTTGGATATTTGGAAAGCAAGTAGGGAATGGAGACTCCTTGGAATATGCCGATGACGGAAAAAACATACAAAGGGGCGAAATCTTCTGTATTGTGCAAGGAGTTTCAAAGCCAACGATTATCAGACTTTGTGATGACCATTTCTCTGTAATTATGATTGCAGCAACTCCTATAAATGTCACATTCGAATGGGATTGGAACTGGTCCCAAGTTGTGCGTTCAATAACAACTTTCCCACGAGACTTACTACTTGCACGGGACTTGGGGGGGTCTCGGAAGAAGCTAGGAAGTCTGGAATCTGAGAACTTGAAAATTCCTGTCAATTCAAACTCAATGGTCGAGGAAAACTTGGAGACGTATGAGATTCAAGGGGCGAAGGAAGATATAGAAACAAACGAAGAGATATATGAAAGTTCGGAGGTGAAGATTCATATAAAGACGGAGGGCTGCTCAAATTTGGAGCGGAGTTCAGAGGCAAAGGAGAATTTCGATATTGATGAGCATTCGATAGCAGAAGAGTATTCGGAAGCGGATGAGCATCTAAGCCTGGATGGGTACTCGGAGACTGGGTCGAGAATATGGGATAACGTAATTAGATTGCGCAATGTAGCTCTGATATTGAGAGACTTGAGACTGAATGATAATGCAGAGGATTTATTTCTGCATCTAATACGGACAAGAAAACAACTACAAGGGGTCGAACATCCACAAACACTAAGCAGTATAGCTGATTTGCAGTTACATTATCGAGAGCGAAGACTCTTAGACGGGACAGAAGAGCTAGAAGCAATGAAGAACCTTCTTGAGACAGGAGAAAGCGCCGCTCAAGTTTCAGAAAAAGAGGTGGTCGAGATTGCATCATTATCATCTTGCAAAGCAATGATGATTATACTCGAGCGAAGAGGCGATCAAGTCCCAATCACGGAAGAGGTAGTCAAGGCAGCAGCAGCTAATGAAAAGTGCGGATTAGATATGATGGAGCTTTTACTAAGAAGAAGAGAGAACCTATCAGTTACAGAAGAGGTAGTCAAGGCAGCAGTAGGAAATGTGGAGAGAGGACATGATATAATAAAGCTTTTCTTTGAAAAAAAGGAGATCAAATTCTGATTACAGAAGAGGTTTTAAGAGCAACAGCAGAGAATGAGTGGGAAGGAAGTGATATAATAAAGCTTCTCTTTGAAAAAAGAGGGGACCAGATTCCGGTCACAGAAGAGGTGTTAAAAGTCGCAGCAGGGAATGAAGGGTACGCCGGAGGAAGAATGCTGTTATATCTCTTTGAAAAGTTTGGGGAACTGTTTCCAATCACAGAGGAGACTTTGAAAGAGATATTAGAATTGACAGCAAAGAGGTGGAATCCAGATTTTGCAAAGCGTCTTTCCACATGGAAACTGAAAGGACGTGGTAACTAGGGGTCTTCAAGTTGGATTTCTTTTTAAATAGGCTCTATATACACGTCTTTGGATTATGACTCGGACGGGTCAGGAGATTGAAATGCCATGGAAATATGCAACTCATCCCACTCGTTGAACCCGTTTATTCCATCTCGGTTTCTGGTGTCCTTTTTTTCTCCTATTCCTCTGAAAACTTATTAGGATAGGAAGTTGATTAGGTTGCTTTGACAGTTCATTCTTTAGCTTCATTTCCCTTCCTCCTCACTCCCTTTCCTCCTTCAGTCTACTACACTTCCTGTACATGAACAAACGGAATGAACCATACCATTGAAATAGTCAGTCAGATACTAATCTATATAGCTCACAACTTGATTCACATCTTCCGAGAACCCAAGTTTAGCATTCGCCAACGTTCCTACTCAACTCACAATATAATCTTTCCCTTCTCTCACTGACCCGGAGAATAACAGCAAAAAAATCCATAGAAAAGCCAGGAAAATAGACAATTTCTGAGAGAGCAAAGAAACAAAGAACAAAATCAAAGCCAAGAACCATAAAAAGGCAGTAAGCAACAAGTAAGTACGGATACTGTGTTCCCATCTAGCAAGCAATTCTGCGATTCTCCATTGAGAATATTAGATTTCTGGGAACCACAATGAATGTTCACTATAAAGCACCCACTCTCTGACCACAAAATGCTTCAAGAACGCCTAAATCTCCTGTACCTTCAAAGAGAAAGAGCAACCCACGTTTCCGAACTATGAAACAGGCAGGCAGGACAGGAATATTCTAAACATCCAAGATAGCTTGGAACAATAGAAGAGGTTCCCAGACAGACATAGTAGATGTTATATAAGCCAACGGAAGAGATAATGAACGTTATGTATACGACCTAGATACTTCCAGTCGATGTACATCTCGTCTCACCTCATATTCCCTTCACAACAAGAAGTACGCATAATCCATTCATCCATCCACGCAACCATACCGTCACCCCCAAACCCCAAACTCCAAACTCCAAACCCAACAACAACCCCTCTACTCTCTTCCCCTCCCAATCCCACCGCCCCACTCGTCCCCCTCCCCCATACTCCCCTGCACACCCTTTCATCTCCTCTCCCCCACTTCCAATCCTCCTTGATAACCCCCATTCCCTCACCTTTTCCAACAAAAACGGGCTTGTGGTTTAGTGGTATAATGTTCCCTTAGCATGGGAGAGGTCCGGCGTTCGATTCGCCGCTAGTCCAGTTCATTTCTCATTCTTAACTTCTTATCTCTTCAAAGAGTTAGAATTGTTGAGTCTGCCTTCATTTTTTAGCAAATTTTCTCAGCGAGATTTTTTTTTCTTCATTTTTTATGTTTTATGTGGGGAACTCCACTATCTTAGAAAATCACAGGGATCAGTGTGCTATGGAAATTTGGAGGAATAGATAGAGAAATTTGTTTCAGCTGTTGAATTTATTTCTATTTTGATCTGTGTGGTTGAGGTGCTTAAAGTGATGAGGAATTAAGGTTGTTTTGGCGAAATGCATGATCACTCGGTTGAGTCTTCGCCTAGAGTAGCTCGAGTACTTAAGGCGGCTATTATTCAGGGGCGTAAATCTTCATTCCATCTCGATAGTTGGTTCTAATTCTAGATTTAGTTGAGAACTATCGGATTACAGGTAATTTCATGCATCGGTAGGAGGTAATGAGAGCGGAAATTCAAATTTATATTGTCATTGTCTTTCGATCTTTAAAATGATCAGAGAACATAACGCCGAATTTCACGAAACTAGCCTATTTAACGCTTTTATTCTACCCCAAAACTATTTACAATTTACACTTAAAAGCGTGAGTTAATTTGATCCATTCAAAACCTCTCCATCAATACCACCTGCAACTCCCTTATCCTGTATTTCCATCTTCTCCTTTGCAGCTTCACCACCTACTAGTGTGTATTTTGCAGGTACGATGTTTTTGAGAGGTGGTAACAGACTCCTTGAGGTTTGACGGGCTTGTTGTGCCATTAATGCATCGATGACTGTGAGAGCTGCCATTGCCTCTACAATAGGTACTGCACGAGGAACAACGCATGGATCATGACGACCCTTGGCTTCGAGAATACCGGAACCACTACCGTCATAAGTGGCGGTTTGTTGGGCTTGACCGATGGTGGCTGCTGGTTTGAAAGCTACACGGAAATAGATGGGTGCACCATTTGTGATACCTCCTTGAATACCAGCAGAATTGTTTGTCTTGGTGGTTAACTTAGGACGAGGAATTCCATTCTTTGATGCACCAGTCTCGAGAGGTGGTACTTCAGTAGCAAGAATAAATGGGTCATTGTGTTTGGAACCTGGGACTTCACAGCCACCGAATCCGGATCCGATTTCGAAACCTTTGGAGGCTGGGATACTGAGCATAGCATGAGCGAGCATTGCTTCCATTTTATCGAAACAAGGTTCACCAAGGCCAGAAGGAACATTACGGATTACGCAAGTGACAGTTCCTCCAATGCTGTCTTGTTTATCTCTGTATTCTGCGATAATTTCGGCCATCTTCTCGGATGCTTTAGCGTCAGGGCAGCGGACTGGGACGAATTCGTCAACACGTTCCCGTGTGACGTCTTGTATAAGTGAGAGGAAAGCGGGGTTTGTGGAGGGACTTGGGTGTTCAACGGTTGGTGGGAACATATGGGTACTGCCAACGGAAGAAACGAATGCGACAATCTCAATTCCATGTGCGAGTCTCAGATATTTTTCAGCAATTGCACTTGCTGCAACTCTACCAATTGTTTCTCTTGCGCTACTTCTTCCACCGCCACTGCTAGCCTTGACACCGTACTTCTCGAGGTATGTCCAATCCGCATGAGAAGGGCGAGGGTAAAGGTCCATTGTTTTGTTTCCATAATCGTGTGGTCGTTGATCTTGATTACGAACAATCATTCCAATCGGTGTGCCAAGGGTAATTCCGAACTCTGTTCCAGATTGGATCTCGACTTTATCTTTTTCATCGCGGGGAGTGGTAAGGGCGGATTGACCTGGACGACGACGAGTCATTTGGGGTTGGATATCTGCTTCTGTGAGCTCCATTCCTGGTGGAACTCCATCGACTATACATCCTACAGAGCGACAATGCGACTCTCCGTAGCTATGAAAAGAAAGAGAAGTTAGTACTTTTATGCTGATGGGGTAATGGAGGGGTAACTTTGTGTGGAAATGAATTTGGTGATGATGGTGTCAATTGAATTGAATGATTTGTACATACGTAGTGACTTTGAAATATTGACCAAATGTAGACATTTTGAGAAGAAGTATGAGGAATATGGAACAAAGTAGAAAAGGGTATCAACAAGAGTCTATATTATATGTAAATAAAAATCAAAAAATGAATTGATGACTCCTTCGACTCGTTCTTGACTTTTTCCGAGCCCGGACCCGATTTGTTGGGATGATGTGGGATGATGTGAGATGGGAAAAGAAATCCCCTGGTCATCGAGAGTCTGGTGGAGGTAATGTGGTAATATCCCGAAGAATACCCTTGTCAATTTACTAGGAAATCTGGAAATGTCAATTTGTCTGAACCATCTCCGAACTTTGTATGAAGAAGTCAACGAATTCAACGTCCGGAGAGTATACTGGGTGCTTGGGTATTTCCAAATGTACCAAAAATCAATAATTCCTTCGAGAGGATTAATGCGCCAATTCATATTACGTGGCAGAAGCACGATAAGCAAAGAGTTCTTTGTTCGAAGAAATATTTCCACTCATAGTAGTGTATCAATAGGGAGATTCGTCCAAGAAGCTACCAATCCAATCAACAAATCCCAAATATACATATCACGAACGAATGATCCCTTCATTAACTTATCTATCGAACATTATCTCCTACAAAAGACCCCCGCAGATTCTACCGTCTTATTTCTCTATACCAATGAACGCAGTATTGTTATTGGACGAAATCAAAACCCTTGGAATGAAGTGAATCTTGGTCTACTTGCACAATCCCCAATTGGAGATGTAGCATTGGTTCGACGACGTTCGGGTGGAGGAACAGTCTTTCACGATCTTGGAAATGTCAATTACTGTGTCATATGCCCTACGTCGCATTTCGATCGTGATAAACATGCCGAGATGGTAGTGAGAGCTTTACATAAACTTGGTGTTGACCGGGCTATGGTTAATGCTCGACATGATATAGTATTGAAGCCAACAAACGTGGGTGCAAGCGGGTTCAAAGTATTCAAGGTATCAGGTTCGGCCTATAAGTTAACAAGGGAAAGATCTCTTCACCACGGTACTTGTTTACTAAACTCTCCAAATATTGCAAACATTGGCAAATTCTTGAGATCCCCTGCAATGAGATTCATCACTGCTCGTGGTGTGGAAAGTGTCAGTTCTTCAGTTGCAAATGTCAAGATCCAAAATAAGGCATTCGAACAAGCGGTAGTAGAGGAGTTTAGTGCGATGTATGGTCCTCAAGAACCAATACTCTTACGGGAGGATGTCAAAGAAGTCCCCGAGATATCTAAAGGTTTGGAAGAGCTTACTGTGCGTGATTAGACCCTTTCATCTTTCCTCCTTTGAAGAACTTAAGGCTGACAGTTTCGAAAACAGTCTTTAGATTGGATATTCTCACAAACTCCCCAATTTTTGTTTTCAGCAGATGCATCAATAAAAAATAAAAACACACAGCTTCCGCTTCCCAGAGACTTGCCACCAGATGTGAGTGTAGAACGGAAAATTGAAACATGATCAACATTACTGATGCAGAAATACAGTTCAAGGCCAACTTCACGGCACGAAATGGGGCTATTATCGAGGCTGATGTAGAATATAAAGAAAATGGCGAAACGGTCCAAATTGGAAAGGACCTAGTGAACAAGAAGATACATGAAATCGAATGGAACATGTTCCCTAGTAGTTTTGCTGAGGAACCTTTGAAATGGTTCAGCAGATTATTTTCCCACAAATCTGTGGATTGGAGAAAGGAACGGAGAAGGGATGCTTGAACTTTCCCAGTAGAAAGCTTAATGCGCCTCGAGATTCGAACGTTATTAGTGTCGTCACACAAAACGCTAGACTACGGTTCCGCGAACAAACGTTTCTTTTGCATGTTCAATATACTAAATAGATACCCAATGACAAGTGTCCCTTTTCATCAAAGCCGCGTTGACACTTTGTCGATATTTTGAAACAACAAATGTCCACCAATTGAGGTTTATCAAAGCGGGAGATCTGCAACCTGAATGTTTCGCGTAATTTCACACACGTTTCTTAAATCAAGATAACCCCATAATACTTGCAAGGCATACCGAAAGGAGTGGCGTTACAAATCTCGCAAACATAACGTTAGAGAAATTGGTATAGTATGGAAGCCTGCAAGAAGGTCTGAAAAGTCGGCGAGTTCGATAATCTAGCCATTTTTGGTCTGATTTCAAAAATAGAAGACTCGTCAGCGAGACAGGATGATTATTGCATTCCCAAGCATGATCTGTTCCGATACATGGGCTCGAGAGCTTTCAAATGATCACAGCCACCCAATTATCCATCTGTTCTCGAGTTCAAGTCGATAGTCCACGATTTCTTGTCATCCGAAACATGGATTGGCTCCATGTATGTGGGATAATGAATTTGATTTAGTGTGCGAAGTACCGAGTGTCTATATAAGTATTGAAAGTCGCTCACGACATTCTCTCTTACCCTCTCACTCATAATATCTTCTTTCACTCCTTCTATACATTTTAACTTCCCGGCAGGTCCGTTTAATATTCTATTCTTTTTTATCTAGACCGGTTCTATCTTTTTCACAACAATTATGCAATATTCAACAATTTTTGTCTCTTTCCTCTTCTCTACTGCTGTTGCAGCTCAGGGTTATAATAAAACCCTTACTGAGACACAGACATGCAAAGAAATGTTGAAGTTGAACGCTTTGGTTCAGTTGGCCAGCAATAAAACCGAGGTCGATGCGATCACCGGAAGTAAGTTATAGTCCAAGATTCTCTAAATTTCACCAACCTTTCCAGCTCTCTATGAATCAACCCTAAGACAGTCAGACTAATATCCACCAGATGACGCAACAAAAGCTGCTTCTCTCCAAGCTCAAGCTTCCGCCGCTTCTGTGAAACTCACGGAGCTTCAAAGCAACGCTACCCTCATGGCTGACTGCGCTGTCATCGATCCAGCAATTATGACCAATTCATCATGCACCCAACAATTTCTCCTCCAAAAATTTGTTGACTTCGCCGCCAACGAAACACTGGTTACTGCCACCGTCAACAATGACATGACCAAAGTGGCAGAAATCGAACTCAAAGCCTCAGATGCCGCTGAGAAACTTCAAACATTACAATCAAATGCTACATTACAAGCAGCTTGTCCCGCAGTCTTCATGGCCGATGAATGTAAAATGGTGGTCGCTCTTCAGAAAATCGCGGATCTAGCTATGGATGATTCGAAATTGAGTAAGATTGCCAAGGGCAATTCGACAAAGGAGGCAAATATTAAGGCTGCGGCTAGTGTGGCGGGTATGCAGGTTATGATGTTGGAGGCCAATGCTACTTTGATGGCTGAGTGTCAGAGTATGGGAATTGCGATTTCGAATGGTGAGTTTTTTTTTGTTTTGCTTGTTTTTGTTTTTGGAAAGAGAGGGGGGTGAGATGACATGAGTGGAGACTAATTTCTGGGATACAATAGCTGCGACGGAAAAATCAACTTCTTCTACTACCGCCAAGTCGACCGCCAGTATTAATAAGATAAGTCTTACTGCCCTCTTTATGAGTGTTTTGGCGTTGGGTATGGCTACGTTGTAAATTTTTCTAGAGGAAATATGGGGATTGGGGCTAGAGATAGGATAGGGATGATTTAGATGAGGACGACGTTTTTAGAGTATATATATTAGAAATGGATTGGGAATGGATAGGATACAATTTTACATTCGTTGATCGTGGAGTTGGATGGATAGATGTGATTTAGGAGTTTTGATTGTGTTTGGTGAGGTATGTTGTGGTGTTGATGTTGTTTTTGAATGGAAGGAGGTGTTTGGCTAGGTATTTTCTTGATTCGGTTATTGTTTGTTGGGTTTGTAGCTTGTAGCTTTTTATTTTATTTTATTTTACTTTATTCGTTAACCAAAATCTTTATTAATTGGTTATCTTATACATTCTATTCTATCTGCTATATAATCTCTACTATACAGGTACTTCTAGTAATCTACCAAGAGTTTCTCAGTGAACGAACCATATCAGTGCGGTCAGGCGAGCCCAACTGATTCCACCAACCAACGTCAATAATGATGTATGAAACGCGAATCTTCTTCATGTGATCGATTGATGATATTTTTTTCTGTGGATTGTTGTTAGCGAATGTGGTTATTTATGGAGGGGGATCTTACTTTTTTGTATAATAATGACGATATTATTAGTAACATATCTTTGGGGGTGGGGTGATAGACTAGAGCGAGGGAGCAAGAGATGGAAACACTCGATGCATCACAACGTTGAGTCCGGAAAGAAAATTAAAGAGCTCATCTCCAAGCTTTCTCAATTCGTCACTGCTCTCGTTAATGAAGTACGCTTCGTGATATAGCAGTGGCCTCTTATGCACCAGACAATTTCTTGATTATGAGTAGGTTTACAAAATTAGTGGCGCTCTTCCATAATGCAACGCCCCGTGTCTCCCGATACAGTAACATAAGGACGTGTGTTGCAACTCATGCGACATTCCCTCTATAATCCAGCAAACATTCCCTTAACGCCCCAAGTGAGTCCAAAAAACAAACAAACGTAAACGCCGCATTGTAGTACAGTACTAACCAACGTATAATCCCGTGAATATATGTATTCAAATGTACATAACCGATTGATCCATAGAAATTTGCCTCAGAGTCATTGCAAGTCTTCCAAACGACTTCCGTAGATTGGTGGGCCTCATGAAACCTTGGCCTGGGATAATTCCAGGTCTTCCATCCAACTCGCTCCAAAGCACATCTTTTTGTCTCGCGGATAGCAATCCAGTTCCGCTCACCCCAAGGACTAAATTGAGGCCGAGAGCTTGCTCGATACCCTCCATTATATGTGCCATGATCTCGCAGAAGACCATTCCCTGTATGCATGGTTCTGACACAGGCAAGCCGCCGAAAGCGAGGCCAGGGAGTTGTACAACAGGGTTTGTGGCACTCTGATCAATGCGAGTAGTCATGAGTTCAACGCTCAGTTCGCAGAGTGTAATGATTTGGCTGAAGACACTTGTGATGATTAGAGCAAGAGGTGCAAACAAAATTTCTGAAGAGGGGGGAGAATTTGATGAAGAGATCGATGTTGGATTGCGGGGCTTTCCTAAGTGTGCTTGCGATGATAATGTTAATGACTCCAGAGATTTTGTTTCTATTGTTTGCGTAGAATATGACATGCCACGAGCCGTTTGGCCGCTGAGAATCCGTCTCAAGATAAACTTCAAGTCTTGGGATGCCTTTAACAGGAACTGAGCCAGCGTAAGGTTTTCAATAAACAGCGGGCCATTTTCATAAACGATACCGTTGAAATCCAATGTTGCTCTATTCTCTTCCACAGCAACCATACGGATGTGCAAGTTGAGGTTCATTTTGGAAAGCTCAGCCATGGCATCTGAAGTTGTGATAAACCGTACTCGACGTGCGTTTGGCGTCTGCGAGATATCTTCTTCGGCACCATGAATACTATCAGCAGGCGATGAGGCTGTCGAGGGGGGCGTGTTGAGCGGGGAGGCAGATGATGAAGCGCTGCTAAAGGTCAAATCGTCGTTGGATAAGAAAAAATTGCGATCAAGGTCATTGGAAACATCCCATGTAAGGAGGTTTTGATCAAAAGAGTTTATATCAACAGCTGGCCAGACTTGTGCTCCGGAGTAAATTTCATTGTCTGTTGGAACGAGCGTAGCTATTGAAGTGTCCAATGGGAATTCTATGCCCCAATTCTGGTGGTAGCCTTCCTTATTCGAAGGAGTTTCATGAGATGTGGTGGGATTTGCGACATGGTTGTGTACCTTGGTTGGTGCAACTTGCCGATTACTGAAAGTCGGGCCTATGTTCTTTCGCTGTTTGTGCGCCTGAGCATCTGCGGTAGCAACTCGTCGCGGTCTTCCAACTTTCTTTTGTTGTCCTACAATGCAATCTAGGTCGAGAAGCGTGCACCGCACGCATTTTGAATCGTTTGCATATACGCGTTGACATCTCGCCTTGATCTTTCTACAGCACTCACACGAAAATCGTCTTTGTGATGGATGAACCGCTGAACCGCCCATGTTAAATTTTCCGTGGATCAATGAATGTCCAGAATACCTACGTACAGTCAATAGAGTACTTAGTAAACGTTTACAAACAGATGCATAAAGCCCCTGGGTCACACCTCTCGAAACCCTCCGCGGAGGGTTTTGAATGTACGTCCGTATGGATTAGTGATCATATTTGGGAGCAGCCGATTGTGGCTATCTTTGGTCCCGCTAAAACTTTATTTCTAATCTTGCTGTGGGACCGTGCATAAACCTTAAATTTTAAGATTGATTTGATGGGGCTCAACATCTGCTCGCGATCGGCTCTTCGTCTCCGACTTTATTGCTCCAGCTCTGATGTTCGTCGCGACCACCTCTTTGCCAAGCTTACTCTCACATCATATCCAGGTGACTTTGGCCACTAACATGAATGGCCTGCTTGTAAAGCTGCCCTCTGCCGTGGACATGGTGAGCTAGTGCCTTCTCAATGGTAATGGTAGAGAGAGGTTTCGAGCATGTCCTATATCCCAAGGCTGCCAAATGATAGGCCTTTGATGGATCCCCTTCATCCATAGATATAGTTCCATGTTGAGTGTTAGCTTGCAAGCTTGTCTTTGGTAGTCAGAGGTCAAGCCTGAATATGGTGTGATACAACATCAGCTCCCTTTCGCATTTCGCGGGTGTGGTCAATAATCGACTGCATAGCATGGTTTCCATATGGCAGATTTCAGATAGGGATTTGTACCTGAATGTTCACGAATTGGATGACAGATTCAGTTATTCAAGGATTGCCATCTCTTATCTTACGTGTAACCTACTTGCTTTGTGCATATGGTTCACCATTCTCTGATAGGGTCACGAAACCGAAACCAACTCTATTGTGACACAAAACATTGTCTACCCTCACTTTGACTGATATCTTGTGGGCAAATGGGTTCTGATCTTCCTATCAAAGGAGACTCGTTCCCCCCAAAATATCTTTCATGCCTGTTTGTATCACGAATAACAAGGATGAGGTAATTGCAGATGCTGTCCTCAAGATGCAGAAATCTACTCTAGGGCATAGGTATAGCTGAAAGCTCTGCAGCACACCCTCAATTCGACTCCTTCGTTCATTAGGATCAGGCCTTGAAGGCTGCTGCATTGTGTGGGGAAATAGGCTGCACTCAGATTTTTCTATAGTAGGACACCAGATCAAAAGATTGCTTTGGCATTGTGTATGCGGACAGCCGTAGGGGTAGCCTTTATCTGGAATTTCATAGCTACAGGGTTTCCTATATTGATGTTCGTGGAGGACGTCTTGATAGGATTCAACCTAATTCTGTAGCAAATCTGCCAGCTATCGAGAATGCGTGGCGATGTGGACCCATATCCCAAACAAAAATTGAAAAGGGGCCAAGGGGATTGCCCAGATTTTTTTCAAGGGGTATCTTGAGAGCTCATTCCAAGCGGCCAGTACACAAAGGGCCATTTCTTGAATCCCTGACGGACTTATCCAAGACCTTTGGTTGTGAAAGGATCAATCAAGAACTGCCGAACCCCAATATTGTACGCAATTTCGTCTTCTAGATCAACAAAAATTGCGTAACATTTGCTCCCAAGACGCAATGAAGCGGCAATTGAAAAAAGCAAGTCAAGAACAGACAAAGTGATTTAGGAATGTCTCATGGCACCAGTTCGAAAGAACAATTGAGTGAGAGTATTGGAGTTCATTTACAAGGTAAAATGCTAGAGTCGACGAGCTGGAGAGTTGAAAGTCTACTCGTCATCGTGCGAATACCTTTGCTCAAACGCAATTTGAAAACCGCATAGGCGGATTTTGACACGTTTCCTCGAGAGAACGCCATCTCCGAAAGCGTCATTGTGGAAGGACAAACGGGCGTGGGGGACGTATCAGTCCGAGACGGACTTTTCGATCTGCTGCTTGGTAAACAAGGAAACAAGGTTGACTGGTACGAATATATAACGGTTCAAGACGGAGCATTGTTTAGTCCATGCCGGAGAATGATCATTCTAATCCTCGACAGCTTGACTAACGTAAGCGTTCAGTATTCTCTCCGTTGTGCTTTTCTACAGAATTGTAGTTTCGGGGCTCATTGATCCCTATGCTCTGATAGCATCAGAGTACACATCGAGGTTCCTAGTGGGGCTTTAAAGATCATTAAATCGCTTATCATTCGCTGCGGGGGGTTTTGACTGCCCCGAAGCTTTTAACGTACTTGAGATTTCCACCCCACATATTCCGGAGGCTTTGAAGATCTGCATGAATTGTCCACATATTGAGCCTGGATAAGACAAAAATACAATACTGTAAGAGCCATCCGCCTTCACCTACGGAAGGTTCTCTAAGATACCCATTTATCACGGTACGGACGTATCAAAGAACCGATATGTTTTTAAGATTAAGAATTCTAATTCGACAATCTTCGCTATATATGTATTCAGCATGTGGCCATCTTGTGGAATTCTTGTACACAAAACCACCTGATTCATATTCCTCCTTCCAATTACAGGTTTCCACCTTTGACTAACGCTCAATTTGTCAATAATGGAAAGCGAACCCAGTTTCGAGGATGGAATATCTAATATTACCAAAGTTGAGGATACGGAAGCAACAAGAATCATGTCACGGAGTGAAAGGACATGGCACATGGCATCAGAAGTACAAGAAATCAAAGACCGAGACGAAGAAGCTGGACAGCTTCCTAGAAAGCTTGGCGTAACATGGCAAAACCTCACCGTTAAGGGCATCAGCAGCGACGCCACATTTAATGAAAATGTTCTCTCCCAGATGTATCCATTCCATAAGACAGCCAAAGAATCTCCGATGAAAACGATCATCGACAACTCATACGGCTGCGTCAAGCCAGGCGAGATGATGCTTGTTCTGGGACGGCCTGGTTCAGGTTGCACGACGTTGCTCAACGTACTCTCGAATAACCGACTAGGTTACAAAGAGATCACAGGAGATGTTAACTTTGGGAATATGTCAGCTAAAGAAGCTAAACAATATCGTGGTCAAATCATCATGAACAACGAAGAAGAAATCATGTTTCCTACTCTCTCAGTCGAAGATACTATCATCTTTGCCGCTCGCATGAAGACCCCCTATCACTTACCACCAGGTATCAAGACAGCTGAGGAGTACGCCCAATTCAACAAAGATTTCCTCCTACGTTCAGTGGGTATCTCTCACACTGCCTCCACAAAGGTTGGCGACGCCTTCACTAGAGGTGTTTCTGGAGGAGAACGGAAGCGTGTGTCAATTATTGAATGCTTAACAACTCGAGCGAGTGTTTTCTGCTGGGATAACTCAACAAGAGGACTCGACGCTAGCACGGCTCTAGATTGGATCAAGGCAATTCGAGTCATGACCGACGTCCTGGGGCTCACAACCATTGTCACTCTTTATCAGGCTGGCAACGGTATCTACGAACATTTCGACAAAGTCCTTGTCCTTGACGAGGGCAAACAAATCTATTACGGAAAACAGCATGATGCTGTTCCTTTCATGGAAAGCTTGGGATTCATCCGAGATTCTGGTTCTAATCGGTCAGATTTTCTGACCGGCGTGACTGTACCCACCGAACGTCGCATTGCTCCTGGCTTTGAGAAATCTTTTCCACGTACAGCCGGTGAGGTCCGTGCCGCGTACGAGCAATCGGAAATCAAATTTCAGATGTTGGAAGAGTGCCAAAATTATGCAACGAGTGAAGAAGCCAAGGAAAATACATCAGTGTTCAAAGAGATGGTACGCCTTGAGAAGCACAAAGGAGTGTCCGAAAATTCTCCAGTTACTACCGACTTTATTACCCAAATCAAGGCTGCTGTCACCAGGCAGTACCAGATCATGTGGGGTGATAAGTCAACACTCATTATGAAGCAAGGCGCCACAGTTATTCAGGCATTGGTTGGTGGCTCACTCTTCTATGCCGCTCCAGACAATTCAGCAGGCCTTTTTCTCAAGGGTGGTGCCCTATTTTTTTCGATCCTATACAACGGTCTTCTAGCTCTTTCGGAAGTCACAGATTCGTTCACAAGCAGGCCAATCTTGGCTAAGCATCGTGGGTTCGCTCTATATCACCCCGCAGCTGTTTGCCTTGCCCAGATTATTGCCGACTTTCCTATTCTATTGTTCCAGGTCACTCACTTTGGTATTGTTTTTTACTTCATGGTTGGTCTGAAGACAACAGCCGGTGCATTCTTCACCTACTTGGTCGTCAATTTCATGACTGCTATGTCTATGACATCTCTCTTCCGGTTTATCGGCGCTGCTTTCCCTACCTTTGATGCTGCAACCAAAGTCTCGGGTCTTACAACGGTCGGCCTCTTCTCATATATGGGCTACATGATTACTAAGCCTGACATGCATCCGTGGTTCGTTTGGATCTACTGGATCAACCCTATGGCGTACGGTTTCGAATCTCTTCTTGGTAATGAGTTCCATGGGCAACAATTGGACTGTGTTGGCCCTTACCTCATTCCAAATGGTCCTGGATATGCACCTGGTGAGGGTGGACAGTCATGTATTGGTGTTGGGGGAGCAGTCACTGGAGCCACGAGCGTCACAGGCGACGAATATCTTGGATCTATGTCCTTCAGTCATAGTCACTTATGGCGCAACTTTGGCATAGTCTGCGCATGGTGGGTACTCTTTGTTGGGCTTACGATATTCTTCACTTCCAAATGGAAACTTCTAGGAGAAGGTGGCCGGAGTCTTCTCGTGCCTCGAGAACAACAGCAAAAGTCAAAGCATCTATTACAACCTAAAGATGAGGAGACACAAGCTCTTGAAAAGCCTCTGCCTGAGTCTGGGTCTGTCTCTGGAACTGACACGCCTAGTGAAAGCGTTAACAAAGATCTTATCCGCAACAAGAGTATTTTTACATGGAAGAATCTAACCTACACTGTCAAAACTCCTAGTGGTGACCGAATTCTACTTGATAACGTTCAAGGATATGTTAAACCTGGCATGCTTGGAGCTCTAATGGGCTCTTCTGGTGCGGGTAAGACAACTCTTCTTGATGTCTTGGCACAGCGCAAAACGGAAGGCACTATTCATGGATCTGTACTAGTCGATGGTCGGCCCATCCCCATCTCGTTTCAACGCTCTGCTGGTTATGTTGAACAACTAGACGTTCATGAGTCTTTGGCAACCGTTCGAGAGGCACTTGAATTTTCAGCCCTTTTGCGCCAGTCTCGCGATACTCCTGATGAGGAAAAGCTACGATATGTGGACACAATCATCGATCTCCTTGAACTGAATGACCTTGAACATACACTCGTCGGCCGTCCTGGTGCTGGGCTTTCAGTTGAACAACGCAAGCGTCTTACCATCGGTGTCGAGTTGGTAGCAAAACCAAGCATTCTTATCTTTCTCGACGAACCCACATCGGGCCTTGATGGACAATCTGCTTACAACACTGTCCGCTTCCTTCGAAAACTTGCAAGAGCTGGACAAGCTATCTTGGTCACTATTCATCAGCCTTCGGCGCAATTGTTTGCACAGTTTGACACCCTTCTGTTACTTGCGAAAGGTGGTAAGACTGTCTACTTTGGTGATATCGGTGAAAACGCTAGCACTCTGAAAGACTACTTCGCACGCCATGGAGAACCTTGTCCTCCAGAAGCCAATCCAGCAGAGCACATGATCGATGTTGTATGCGGGCTGGGAAATTCAGACAAAAGTCGAGATTGGAACCAAGTCTGGTTGCAATCTCCAGAACACGAGAAGCTCTCCCAGACATTGGACACCATGGTAAGCGAGGCAGCCGCAAGGCCTGTAGAGGATAATATTGATGGTTACGAATTTGCGGCTTCCATGTGGACACAAATTAAGCATGTAACATATCGCATGAATATCTCACTCTTTCGAAACACTGAATACCTCAACAACAAGTTTGCTATGCATGTCAGTCTAGCCCTTCTCAACGGCTTTTCATTTTGGATGATCGGAGATCATCTTACAGATCTTCAGCGCAATCTTTTCACTGTTTTCAGCTTTATTTTTGTGGCGCCAGGTGTCATTGCCCAGCTTCAGCCTCTTTTTATCGATCGTCGCGACATCTACGAGGCACGGGAAAAGAAGAGTAAGATGTACCATTGGGCTCCCTTTGTTACAGGGCTTATTGTCTCGGAGTTTCCTTACTTAATTGTCTGCGCCTTATTGTACTACGTCTGTTGGTATTTCACAGCTGGTCTTCCAACTGGAGCAAACTCTGCTGGAAGCGTGTTCTTCGTGGTGGTAAGTCTTTTCTGGCTCAGCCCTCTTTGTCTACACTACTGTCGACTAACGTGAATTCAGATAATGTATGAGCTTTTATATACTGCTATCGGACAGGCGATTGCCGCTTACGCCCCTAACGCTGTCTTTGCATCACTCGTCAACCCATTAGTCATTACAACTCTAGTTTCGTTCTGCGGTGTTATGGTACCATACAGTCAAATTGAACCTTTCTGGAAATACTGGTAAGCTTTATATTCATTTTCGCACTAGAAATCTTGACTTGTGCAAAATTTAACAGCCTTCTTCTGCAGGATATACTACCTCGACCCTTACAATTATCTCATGAGCTCCCTTCTCATATTCACATCTTGGGATAAGTCTGTTCACTGCACAACCGACGAACTCGCCATCTTTGATCCGTCTCCAAATCAGACATGCGGCGAGTATCTTGATATCTATCAGCGTGGCATGGGGCAAGGGATCAATATCTTGAATCCAGAAGCCACCGCTGATTGTCGTGTGTGCCAATACACTTACGGTGGGGATTATCTGAAGACTCTGAATCTCGCGGAAAAATCATACGGATGGAGAAATGCCGGTGTCGTTGTGGCGTTCGTTGTTGGTATCTATGCATTGGTATATTTCATGATGAAGCTCAGAACAAAGGCCACGAAGAAAGCAGAGTCTTGAAAAAAGCGTCGAAAAGTTACAGTAGTACTACACTGGATGTCCTCTCGCTTTTCTCCACCTCTTAGATTTCTTTACCCTTTTGCCGACGTTCCTGTTTTGTTTGGCAATTACAATTAGATTTTCTTTCTTCTCGGGATAGTTATCACTCAATCCTGATGTGTTTTAATTTGTTTTCTTTATTGTTAGATGGTAGATGGTTATTGGTTTATCGATTCTATGACTGCATATGAGGGTGTTGATGTAGCTAGCGAGCAGCGAGCGGCTAGCAGAGCTTATCTATAGTACTAGCTTCCTGCAATTTCAACTTCAGGAAGAATTGCAATACGAACATAGATTAAAGCATAGGTTACTCTGCTGTGGTTGCAAAGTAGTCAAAATGGGGAACGAAGGATCGAGTAGTAAGCTTGGGACATGATATATTAGGAAATTCAGACCAGTACGCGTTTCCTTGAGCAAAATGCATCAAAGATAATTTCTCAGTACTTGCACATTTTAGATTGCTCTGTTCTTCTTCCGAGCACGTTCGTTGAGAGGATAAAAAATATTTGCAGGAAATGAGGTGTAAATTGGGTAAGAAACTTGGTGAATGATGACGGATTAGAGTACTGTCTAATCACAACAGGGCTCTAGAGAGAGTTGAAATAGAAATTACGATAAAGGTAACTTGCGAAATATAGATGATGGGACTGGTTTTATAGGTTGTTTGACTGTTTGGCTATCATATTACTGATGAGATGAGCTTACTTTTCTACATCATATGAACAAGTACATGTCATTTAGTAATCCACTCATTAGAGCTACTCAGACACAAGATTATCTATTTCCTATCTCTATGCTACACATCCACATACTTCTAACCAAATCCTGAGCAGATTCTCAAAAGAAAGGTGAATAACATCCAGTGAAAACCACACTAGCACCTACAAACCACTTGTCTCTAATGAGTTTGTTCCTCACAATCTCTAGCAAATGAAAGTATCTGTTTGCACAATCTACCGATTGTACAACCTCAAACATAATCCAAAAAGAAATTCAGGTACATAAGTTCTAACTTCTCCGTCTTAATTCCTGAAAATCCTCCTTTACAACGTATTATCACATCACTTACTTAATAGATATTACGGTGATCAATCTGCAGTTATGGATACTCCAAGCACCCCCCAATCGCGCTCTGGTATGTCGTCTCCCCAGGATCTCCAACCTCCATCTCCATCCACAAAATACTAACGCACCTCATCACCACAGCCGCAGCTGCAGACGAGGTCCTCAAACCAATCACACCATCACAAATCCCCCTCCCTTCCACCCCAATCCCCGCTGCAATGTCAACCCCCAACCCAGCCACCAAAGTCCCTCTCCCAGAAACTCCTATCCCAAACACACCATCCTCTATCGAGAAACTTAAACTCGCAGCGAGGATTCCTCTCCCGGAGACACCGACGCCTGCTGCGGCAACTTCTGAGAGTAAGGTGGACGATGGATTTTCTGTTCCCTCTGGGACTATCGAGGTTCCTGAGGTTTCTTCTGCAGGTATGATATCTTCCTTTCCATTTTCTCTTTTTCTTCTCATGTATAGACTCCCTGCACACCATCTACTTATCTCCCAATCATAAATCATAACCACAACCTTAAAACTAACCTCAAACCTCTAGTCCCCAGCGATCCCACCTCTCACCTTCTAAGCGAACCTCCCAGCAAACCTACCTCCTCCTTCCTCCACCACCCCATCCCAACTCCCGAGATCTCGCCCCTAAAACTCGCTCCAACTTCTCAATCTCAATCTCAATCTTGTCTCTCGGATTCCTCGACATCTTCGATTTCCCACGCTGGATCCGGGGTTTTAGAAGAGATACCTCTACTGGTAGGGAATGAGGAAAAGGATAAGTAGATAGGATAATACGCGATGTACGCAAGTATCTTCCTCCAAGCTTATCAGCAGGAAACTAGACTGGGGGTTATGAATTAGGGAGGATTTACTAGCTGGCTGGCTGGCAGTATTGCGTTACCATCTCATCCATACATTCCTCACTTGAGGATTTTCCACAGGAGATCTAGTATCAAATATGAGATTGGATTTACTGAATGGCATTCATAGAACTAGATCATCCAATCAAATTCAACATAATGCATCTGTTCTTAGCCAAGTTTTACACCATGTATGCGTGAGTGAAATGGTTCAGTCGAAGTGATGGGGATGTGATATTACCTCTGTATGATACTAACTTCATCCTTCAACCCGCAAATCATGATATACTACCCGTAATACTTATAGAATCTCATACTGTACTCTATTCTAACCTATAAGATATATCAATCCCGGGAATGATAGCAATTATACCACTTGTGATTTTCACCTCAATTTTGTCACTAGATAGAGTATCATATTCAGTATATTGAGCTGGAATATGAAGAACATGGATGTATAGCTATTTTGTGGATGTAGGTAATTGTGGTACATTCTTTGTATAACCGTCAGGCCTATCTTTGTGACGCTTCTTTCTGATCATCACCAGAATCCTTCCTCAGATGAGCGAAGAATATCATTATGTAGAGCAAATCAATGACGAAGATTCTATTCAGATGGATGGTCTTAGATAGCGTCTGGCTCGAGCTTGCGAGTTGCAAAAGTGCCATCCTTTTGTTCAACCAACAATTTCTTCTTCAAGCATTCCTCGATGAAACCGTTGTCAATAATCAAGACTCTGGTTATTCTCCGGACACTTGAGAGAGGGAGCTTCTTGATGATGTCGATCACCTTTGTAAGTTCCAGCTGATTTCCATGTATCATTTCCAGACCCAAGTGCTTCCAGAACCATTCCCTGACGACGAAGTTCTTCTCAAGGATTTCTATCATAATTCGTTGAGTTTTATAAGTTCGAAGGTCGTCGACGGCTTGAAGCAAAACTTCTTGTGCCACTTTCTCTCTCTCTTGGATTTCATGGACACCGTTTTGGATATCTTCTACGTCGAGTTTGTTGTCCTTGATAAGTTTGGCAACTTTTCTGCCAAGTTGACGTCCAGGATAATCTGCTAATCAATTATTTAGCAATTGCTTTGATCAAAAGATCGAGAAATATACTGACCAAGATTGAGATTGACTTGTTCAACTTCAGGATCGGCACACACCGGGCCAGACTTGGGTTCAGCGCCATCGCTGCATAGACTTGGCATTTTTGATGCTCCTTCTTCGGATGGAAAAGGAAACTGTAGTTGACTGTTAGTAAAAACTTTCAACTCAATCTCTTCAGAGTACATACCATTTTGACACTACTCTTCAAAAGGATGTCATGAAAAAAGAAGGATTGAAACGAGTTGGAAAATACGGCGATATTATTGAGCTCAATGGCGAACGACGAGCTAGATCAAATTGGAACAAATTTCACCTTTGACACTCACCTTCGGAATATTGCATTTTTGTTCATAGACATTCATACTACATATCTGGGTAGGTGTGTGGGTGATCTTATCTATGTCTTTATATCCAGATGAACAGTAGATAAAGTCACATTGTAAGACATAATGTGTCGGAGAGTGAAAATCTATCAATTTAGTTCGGATAAATGAGATTGTCAATTTGGGATTTAATCTAGTGATCGATTAGTTAAATTTGAGTACCATAGCACAAAACTGTCTATTGATATAATGACCAATATCAATCTGCCCTCTCCCACCCCTCTCCCACCCCTC